>JANSVA010429946.1:0-19242 GCA_025504915.1 Erythroxylum reticulatum | reverse complement strand
AGAAAGGGAAAAGAAACAAAAAGCTCCATCTTGCCTCCATTCGGTCGTGATGGAAGGAATTTTCACAAGTATAATGGGCAAGCTACCAATTTGATTGTTCAACTATGAATCAACTAATTTAGAGTCCAATAATATATATATTTCTCATAGATCTCTATGTATATGTATATTACTTACAGAAGAATCTTAGTATCTTATAACTAGTTATATAATGCTCATAGAAATAAAACCAAACACTTTTGTTTTACTAACAATAAATATTTCATTACCAAAATAATCGGAAGAAGATTAAGTTATATGTAAATATACTTGCTTTCTAGGGTATTATATTTACATAATCCCAACAATCTCCCACTTGCCTTAAAGAAAGTACAACATATCCCTCATTCCCATCCCTTCTAGGTGACCATCAAAACTCTTTTGAGGTATCGTCTTCGTAAATGGATCAATAAGGTTTTGTTCTATGGGAATCTTTACCACATTTACTTCATCACATTTTATTATCTCCCATATAAGATAATACCTTCTCTTAATATGTTTGGCCGCTTTATGGTTCCAAGGTTCTTTAGAATTAGCCACTGCTCCATTATTATCACAATAAAGTGTAATGACCTTTTCTGCCTTAAGAACTACCCCCAAATCATTTAATAACTTGTGGAAACAAACAGTTTCTTTTGTTGCTTTACAAGCAGCAACGTACTCAGCCTCCATAGTCAAATCAGCAACACAAGATTGCTTGACAGTCCTCCAGACTATGGTTCCATCTCCTAAAACAATTATAGAACCAGATTGATTTCCTTAAATCAACATCTGATTGGAAATCAATATCTATATATATCCTTTTGAAACAAGATTACTTCTAGAGTAAACAAGCATTAAGTTCTTCGTCCTATGAAGATACTTCAGTATGCACTTAATCGCAGTCTAATGCTCCATTCTTGGATTGGACTGGAATCTACATACCAGTACCACTGCGTAACAGTTATTCGGTCTAGTGCATAGCATAGCATATAATAAACTTCCAACTGTTGAAGCATATGGAATGTTCTTCTTGCATTCGACCTCCTCTTGGGTATTAAGTGCTTGCTCCTTTGAAAGTTTGATTCAATGTTTAGTAGGTGTGAAACCCTTTTAGAATCCTACATGGAAAACTTATTGTTTATATTCTCAATGAAGGTTAATTAATACAAGGCTATCTATTTGTTCTTATGATCCCTGATAAGCTTTATCTTTAGAACATAGTTAGCCTCTCCTAAATCCTTCATTAAGAACTGTTCATTCAGCCATCCTTTGACCGTAGATAACATTCCTACATTATTCTCAATGAATAGAATGTCATCAACATATAGAAGTAGAAAAATAACCTTGCCTTCTTGTATCCTTTTATAGACACAAGGCAAATCTAGGTTTTGTATAAACCCATAGGTTTTGATAGACTTATCAAACCTAATGTTACAAGACCTGGATGCTTACTTAAGTCCATAAATGTACCTCTGCAATTTGCATACGTTATGTTCATTACTCGATTAAATGAATCCTTCTAGTTTGGCAATATAAATAGTCTCCTCAAGATCCCTATTAAGAAATGCGGTCTTGACATCCATTTTCCATATTTCTTAATCGAAATAGGTTGCTATGGCTAAAAAAATTCTAATGGACTTAAGCATGGAAAACGAAGAAAAAGTTTCCTCATAGTCTATACCCTGTTTTTTAGTATAGCTTTTAGCTATCAATCTAGCTTTAAAAGTCTACCTTTTCATCTGATCCTTTTCGCTTTTGAAGATCCTTTTACAAGGATCCATACTTCATTGGTGTACATAGAATCTATTTTTGATTTCATTGCCTTGAGTCATTTTTCTGCATCAACATCATTAATACCCTGTGTATAAGTAATAGGATCCATTTCTTCTTAGTCCGAGATGGCAATTATGTCTTCTCTAAGACCTAGATACCTGTGTAGTTGTCTCATAACCCTCCCACTACGTCTAGACACTACCTGATGTTCAGGTTACTCTTCTGATTCAACTCTTAAATCCATTTCGACTACTTGTTTTGCTATATCCAAACAAACTCTTGGTTTAGATGAAATAAGAAACTCCTTTAGTACTACTTCACTTCTTCCTTTGTGATTTCTAGCAAATTCTTCCTTTAAGAAGGTTGCATTTATCGACACAAATACCTTTCTGTCCTAAGGACTATAAAAATAGTACCCTCGTATACCCGTAGGATATCCTACAATCAAATATACTTCTAACCTTGGTTCCATCTTTGTGGATTTAGGCCTTAGAACATGTGCTAAGCAGCCCCATGTCCTTAAATGCCACAATGAAGGCACTCGGCTAGTCGATAACTCCCTAGGTATTTTAGGCACCAATTTGGATAGAGCAAAGTTAAGAAGATAAGTTGTCGTTTATATGGCATATCCCTAGAACGATTCTGAAAGGCTAGCATAAGACATCATTAATCTTACCATTTCTAATAGAGTCCTATTCCTCCTCTGAGCTACACCATTCTTTTGAGTTGTTCCAGGAGCTAACAAGTTGGAAACAATTCCATTGCCAAATAGAAATTTTTGGAACTCTACAAATAAGTACTCATCACCTCGATCTGATCAAAGATGTTTTAATGGCTTAGCTATTACTTCTCTGCTTCAGCTTTGAATTCTTTGAACCTTTCAAAGGATGCACTCTTTTTATGCATCAAATACAAGTACCCATGTCTAGAGAAATCATCTATAAAGGTTATGAAGTATTCTAAATTCTTTGAACCTTTCAAAAGATTCACTCTTTTTATGCATCAAATACAAGTATCCATATCTAGAGAAATCATCTATAAAGCTTAGTGTGTACATCTATAGGCCCACACACATTAGTGTGTACTAGGTCCAACATGGATTCAGATCTGTTTCCTTTGGAAGGAAATGAGGCCTTGGTTATTTTCCTTCAATATAAGATTCACAGGTGGGTAATGGATCCTTAACAAAGCCCACAAGGATCCCATATTTCAGTAACCTATCAAGTTCTTTTTGATTAATATGACCCATTCTTAAGTGCCACACATATTTTAAATTAATGCTAGAATCATTTGATTTTCTTAGTTTTATTAATTTTGTGGTGTTTAGTGAGCCTGCCATAGGTTTTATAAAGAATAATTCCCGTTTAATTATCGCATTACAAATAAAATCCTTATTCTTATATATTGGAACAACATTTTCAAAATATAAGGAATAACTAGATTTTGTTAAATAAAAAATAGAAATCATGTTCCTTACAATCATTGAGATGTAATATACAGCCTCCAAATATAACCTATGTTTACTAGGAAAGTATAAGATAACTAATCATATTGATTGTACCTAAACGTAGGATCCATTTGCTATCTTAACTTAAAACTGACCTTCAGGTAGTCTTTTCCTTTTCTAGACCCCCTACAAAGAATGACAAAATGGTCAGTGGCTTCTAAATCTAATATCCAAGAATCAGATGAATCTACCACATTTTTAGTTCCTAACAAACTTAAGAAACCCATACCTTGTTTCCTTTTGAGGGACTCAAGATAGACTGCATAGTTTATTTTCTAGTGGCCCTTCTTACCACAGTGGAAACACTTTCCCATGGTGTCCTCTTTGGCCTTCTTTTTCATCAGTTAGACCTTGACCCCTATTTGGGCCTTCTTTCTCATTAGACCCTTCTTTTTTTCTTGCCCTTACCCTTGGTCTACGAAGAAGATGCTACATTAGCCTCGGGCCCATTAGCTTTGATATTTAATATCTCCTCCACGCTTTGGGGGGTATTCATCAATTCACTCAAGGTGTAATCCTTCGTGTTGAGCTCATAGTCCAACTTAAATTGCTGAAAAGAAGAGTTTAAGCTATTGATGATCATAATCATCTACGTTTCCGCATCCATGTTTGTCCCAAGCATCTCATCCTCAATAATAGTAAAGATTACCTTAAGTACGTAATCCAGCACTAGTTTACTAGGCTTTTGTCTGAGATAGGGAAAGGGTTGGATAACTTTCACCCTTACGGACCTGGTCCTCACACCAAACATCTCATATAGATGATGGGCCATTACACAAATATTTTTCATGTATGCAATTTGCTTTTACAACATTCCACTGACAGAAGCCAGAATATAGCACTTAGTAGTCTTATCAATATTCTGCCATCGCTTATGTTGTTGGACTTACCCAAATGTTGAATTTCCATTAGGAGATGTTGACTTATTTTTTGTTAATACCCATAAAACTCATTCATATTGAAGAACAATGTCAAGGATACATCTCTATTCATTAAAATTCTCTCTATTTTCTAACTTGTTATTAGTTAAGAGCAATGTGAGTGGATTCATATTGTGGTGATTATGTGTAAAAATAAATTATTAAAAAATGAACATACTAGTCAACAATATTGGAACATTGTATAAAATCAGGATACATGTATGCATGATGATAGATTTAACAGAACTTGAAAAAATAAATCTTTATATGATGATTATTTTTCTTATCTATAACGGACTAAGTGACGATAGGCCATCTTATCCATTAAAAGAAAAACTAGGACCCTCCCACTAAAAAAGCTACTAAGCATCTTGATGCCTAACTTTTAAAGAAGCACCATAATTTGGTCCATGTAGGCAGGTTATTGATAAAAAAATGTTGAGTATGTAACCATTTGATTCATCCACTAAAGGTGCCTACAAACCATGCCTCAGTGAGAGGTCACATTTGCTACCAATAAATTGACTTATCCTTTAGCAGACACAAAGCATACAAGATCTAGGATTCATGTTCTCCAATAGGGAGTAACACTTCACCACATGCAAACAGACCATCATATGGAGACCGTGGATTCTCATATGAGAATCCTCTCCCAATCAATCTTTTTGCTCTTTAAGTTTTAATAATTACCATCTTGTCTAGATGCAATTTATTAATCATCCTATATTGTTTCATTATATCTCACATACATAATAAATGCATGGAAAAACCTAGGGTTGGCAATTATTCTAAATGGCATACTTTCAGATAATATCACATATTATTAGTATCCATCTATCCATTCATCTCTTGAATAATATCACTACTTTTGATTGTCCATCCTAAAACATTAAAAAAAAAATTACAAGGCTATTTGGCCCATAAAATTTTCTGGGACTTGGATCTTCCGCTTCGAACTCTTTGCTCACATGACCCGGCCCATTTGGTAAAAAATGTGTATTGGAATTTATTTTACAAATCTTTTTTTCATAAAACCAAAATTTATCCATCAGAAAATAAAAAATCCAACACGTCTTTTTCATAAAACCGAAACTTTGTTAACATGAAAACAAAAAATCCAGCACTTGATTTTCATAAAACCGAAACATTGGCAATATGAAAACAAAAAATTCTAACACTTTGTTTTCATAAAACCGAAATGGCCATAACACTAAAGGATAGCCGAAACCATTATAGAAATTTGTACATTATAAAATTTAAAAAATGGAAAATGAAGACAAGGAGGAAACATGGTGATGATAGGCCACCCTCTTTGTTACAAACCAAATAAAGAAATCTTACAAGGTAAATCTACATTCTATGGATAGCCAAAAGAGCAAAACATACACCATATATATTTTTATCACATAAAATATAAAACATACATAAATATAATTGTCAATGCATGCAACATGTAGTAATCGAATAATGCATAATAAAATGACTCTGATACTAATTGTTGGATCGAAGAAAAAGAACACCAGATTTGGCTAAACGGTAGATTTCAAAAAAATTCTAAAATCAAAACATATCAAAAGCATGATAACCAAATCAACATGTTTAATTCACATATGATACGGTATTAGAAAAATAAATAACATAAGAACAAGATCAAAATTTTTGTCGACTCCTTTGCTACAGCTTTGACACCTTGCTATGGTATCCTCTCCACGATATTGTATCCTCTTCTCTTTGTTGTATCCTCAACGAATCTGATCTACCAATTATTCTCCTTGGACAACATGGTTAACAAGATCCTTTCGTGGGAAAGGAGAAGAAATAAGGTGGACGATTTATTTAGTTGTAAGAAGCCAAAAATTGAAACATTCTCAATGCTAAGTTTTAGTCATGAAAGAAAAGGAGAGAGGAAGACCAAGCCAAAAACACCACTTCTTTCTTTTTCACAAAATGAAAGAGAGAGCCATAAATGAGACATTCTCGTTTATTTAATATGACTAGATGAAAAGATGAAAAACAACAAAATGACACTCTCATTTTCAGTTGCGAGATAAATGAAGGAAGAGAGAGCAATAAATGTGCTTACTCTTTCTTTAATCAAAAGAATGCTAAAAGGTTGATATGTTTTTCTACATGCCAACGTTAAATGATAACCATTAAACCATTTAATGATAAGACCATTAAACCATTTAATGATGATGAAGGATTATAAAAACCCATCTTAGCTATGCAAAATCGAATACTACATCATTGTAGTTTCAGTTTTTGCTCTCCTTTTTATCTTTATAAATATTGTTTTAATTTAATTAATCGAATTAATTAAATCAAACCAAAATCTAGCCTAATGTTAAATGTTTACTTTGGACTTCTAATTAACACTTAATTAGAGTAAGCCTATCATTTAATCATAGGCTTAAAACCTAATTTAATTAACTGTTAATTAAATTGTTCCAGTATTATTATTTTGAATCTAATTCAGTCCTTTCCTTCTTATTTTTTTTTCAGTAACCTTTATTCATATTTCTTACTTTGCTTTATAACGTTTCCTAGTCCAATATGCCTAGAATTAATTTAGTCTCATTAGAATTAATTCCAACTTATTAACCAAAATGTCATTCCATTAAAGACAATTAGTTAAAGTATTGAATTACTAAATGTTATGAGAACACTTGTTTCAAATAAGATGTCCAATTGCAAACTCTATTATGAACCATATTATAGCCATCCACACAATAAAACGTAAAATTACCGTTTTGCCTATAATTGGTTTTTACTTCTAGATCTCCCACTTCACTTTATATAGTGATTAACATACAAGATTTCATCTTGGAGTTAAGACTTGATGGATAGCTAGTCCATTAAACTACTGGAACTAGCTTAATCACCAATCTCCATAAAACTTTTAAAAGTGATGATATCACTATAAACTCTTTATTTAAGTGAACGTTCCTTAATACATGTTTCAATTAATAATTCCAACATGAAGACACTAGATTGATACTTTGTAAAAATCCATTCCAATCATATCAAGAATTATAATAAAACACACATGAGTTCACCACTCATCAAGATTGTGGTTCATAATAAAAGAATCCTAAAGTGTATGTTTTAAGATTAAAGAAACGACCTACTTTAATCTTTAAAAAACATATATGATTCCATATTTGTTTAATAGTGTCATTATCGATAGTCAACTACTATCATGATATGAAACTCATCATTCCCTTGAACTAAACTCCTTTATTTACATGGAGATAAATCACAACACTACAATATAAACCATAATCAAACGACCAACTTGGTTATTCCACTGTGAATAACCTAATTTAGATTATAATAATAAACATGTTTCCCATACATCTCCATGTATATGTATATTACTTACACAAAAATCTTGGTATCTTATAACTAGTTATATAATGCTGATGCAAATAAAACCAAACTCTTTTTTTATTAATAATAAATATTTTCATTATAAAAATACTTGGAAGAAGAATAAGTTATATGTAAATACACTTACTTTCTAGGGCACTATATTTACATAACCGTAACACCTAGGGCTGACTACTCTCTCTCAAGTTATAACCATTAAAGGCTAATTTATAAAACCTAATGGGATTATGAAATTAATAATCTCCCAATTAACAAAAGACTCACAATCCTAATTAGATATGAAGCACTCTAATAAACTATTGGGTCCTACACGAGATCTCTCTCTGCATAATTACTGATCCGATTAGTTACAGGTTCTATTGAATTGCTTAACTTATCATTAATCTGATCTAATCCTATCAAATCACCAATCCGAATTCAAATAACATAAAATCAACTTGAATAATATTAAATAAAATAAAATCCCAAAGGAGAGTTTAGAAAAACATCAATATTCTAAATCATATCATCATGCTATCTATCTCAATTCTATATCTAAATAAAATAGAAATAAAAAGAAAATAACGACTTGGACATGACGATGGAAGGCAGTGACATCGAAAAGCCTCCTGATCCAGAAGCAGGTCGAGTTAGCTTCGTCTTCCTCTTTCTTCTTCTTCTTTCTCTCTCTTGGTATTCTCTCTTTAGGGTTTCAAATGTGGCTGAACGAAAAATCTCTCTTTTTTCTTCACTTGTTGTTCTTTAAATAGTCTTTTATGTTTTGGGTAATCATAAGGTTTTTTGGGGGTCCAAAAGGCCTAAAAAGTCCCTCAAAATATGAAGTTTGTAAGCGCCTGCATGTTTGCCAGACGCAGGCCACGATTGTGGCTCCTCCATTTTTCTATATTGACCCTGAAACACTAAAAAACACATCAAGGAACCTCAAAAACATAATATTTAAGCTCAAAAGCTTGGACTAACCCATAAAACACTTAAAACAAAAACAATTAACAAACTAACATAATTCTAACCTAAGCACGTACTAAATGATCGCATGAACGACTAAACACATATCAAACTATGCCTTAAAACATGATGCAATTTACACTTACCAGTTATCTATTAAACTAATATCATTCTCATCTTTTATTTCTTTCAAAATTAAGTCCATAAAAGTGAGCAAAGTGATTACTAAAATAGATGAAGGATCAAGAACTTGGTTATTACTTAGCACTTTATCACCTCCTTTATCTCTAGTATTTTTCACCTTCTATTCTCTTCCTCTACTTCAACTTCTTCATACTCCATTTCCATCCTTCCTTTGAAATCTTTTCCTTGTTATTTATGCAATAGGTTTTGTTTTTATCTTATGGACATTAACCTTTCTTCTTAGAAAATGAACTCCTCCTTACCTACTAGCTCCAACATCCAAGATGTGCTTTATATGTTAACTACCCCTTTAACCTGATTCCTCCACCTTAGGAACATCTATTAAGAGGTTTTGGTTGCAGGTTATTGGAGATAGCATACTTGAAACTAAGCTAACTTATTGCCCCCTGAGTGAAGTAGTAAAGGTTAGATTAGTATCTCTTCCTTTGGAGACACTTAAGGTTAGTGTAGAGAGGTGGAATGTAATAATAGTTGGCTTATTTCTTGAGGAGAGGTTAGCATTCCCTGTTATGAAAGACTGGTCCTTTAGTAACTAGAGGAAGCATTAACTACAAGAGATCTTGGAGAACTCTAAGAATGTGTTTCTATTTAGAGTTACTCACTTAAAAAATGAAAAATAGGTCCTAGAGGTTGGTCTTTGGCATATATATAGCAAACCAATCCTTTTATAGATAAGGAGACCAGGATTAAATATAGATGATATCAAGCATGAGCATATACCTATTTGCATTTGCATTTATGGTTTCCCCCTTAAATATTAAAGCAATATTAGGCTTAATCACTTAGCTAGCTTCCTTGTTAAGCCAATATTTGTGGACCAATCAGTAGATGAAATTCCAAGTATCAACTATGCAAGAATTTTCATTATGGTGAGTGATTTAACTAACTTACCTGAGGAGACCCCAATCATTAAGCTCAATAAACAAGTGCAACCTATTAAAGACAATATTAAAGTTACATATGCATGTAGACTTAACTTAGTGAAAAAGAAGACTTGGAATTCTACTAGAAGGGCCTTCGAAATAAAAGGATTTTTTGAGTTGACAGGTGAGGGTGTGGAGGAACTTAATTCCAGAGAACAAGATTATTAATGTTCATCAACTGAAGCTAATCACAAAACCTTAAATGAAGTAGCAGTAAACAGTTTAAAAAGGAAAGAAGTAAGGCATAAGCAATATGTAGTCCCATTTAGTCATTTATCCCTTGAAAATGCCAGAAGTGTAGGGGAACTGAAGTCCACAAAACAAAATACTAAACATGCGATATTTGATACCAATCATAAGAGTCTAGAGGACAACACACACTTTAAAGGGGAAAAAGGTAAGGAATGGGAAGATTCAAATCTATCCAATTATGGATCTTTAGAAATTGCATAGGGATAAATATCAAACAAATTCATATTTGAACTAGTCAATAAAAAGAGGTCAAATAGAAAGAAGAAAACCCTTAAGGCAAATTTCACAAGGAGGGTTCTAATATGGAATGTCAGACATGAAAATGCATCTCACAAGCAACTTTTGACAAGGGATTTCATCCTTGATAATAAAGCTAGCATGATAGGTCTTTAGGAAACTAGGATGAAGTGTGGAAAAAGTGATTTCTTCAGATTACTCCCATTTAATTAGCAATAGGTTTCCAATCGCTCATAACATCCTAATGGGAAAATTATTGTGTGCTTTGATTTCTCCTTGGTTCATGCAATTAGGGAAGCACAATCTAACCAGATAATGCACTTAAAAGTGAATGAAAAGTTGACGGAATCAACTGTCCATATTTCCTTTGTATATGGTCATAATATTGCATATTAGAGGATGGCTTTGTGGAATAATCTTAAGGGAATTGCAAAAAGCATCAAAACACCATTGTTGATTGTTGTTTATTTTAACTCATTCATTAATTTTCAATGAAAATGAGGCTGAAAGATCCATATGTATTGATAGTGCATGTTAAGTGCACTAAAAAATTTACCCAACTCTGCACACTAAACTTTTGTAGCTTTGGTAAGTCTAGATCATATCCATAGGGAATGTTCAAGTAGCTTTTGTAATGAAAATAATTGATGTTGAGGAAATAAAAGGGGGTGTTAGGTTGATGCGATCGATAAAATAGAATTAAAAAAAACTAACACAAGCAATTTATAGAAAATAGTTAAAAGTGATAAGAGTGTTGTATATGTGTAAAATTTGTTTCTTGGATCAATCTCAGCCTAGACATGATTAGAAAAATGTCCTTACTATAATGTTTCACATCTGTACTAGAACCATTGATCATAGGTTAGCGATAAACTCTATTAACCTTAGTTTTCCCTTAGGTCATATTTAATTAAGATAAGTTCTTTAATTAAACCTAACTACCAAATAACCTAGAACAAGCTCTCTAGATTTAATTGGGAAGCCGCATTAAGAAATGGAAAACAAACCAATCTAAGCAACAACCACATAAGCTCAGGTTATTTAACCTAGGTTACATTACCCCTAATGATTTGAAAACACAACAATTATGGATTGCATCCCTAATAATTCAAATCCTTTAGTTATTACAAATGAATCTCAATATAATGATTACATATTGTATTAAAGATTCTAGCATATTAAAGATCCTAGCAATATCTTATCAAAACAATTATAAATTGTATTTACGATTTCAATAATGGTTTCATGCATAAACAATCTAAAAATAATGAGAATACGATCATTCATACCTAAATTTATAAGGATAAGATAACCTAAAGAATTCGTAGAGATAGAAAGAAAAAAAATCACAGGGGAGAATGCTTAACCGTGACTCTAGGCATCAATATCACCTTTGAACCATTATCAAGAAATGGTAACCATCTATCGTCTCCTAAATGAAGACTCCTTATTTTGTTTTCACCTTATTTTATTTATAATAAAACCTAGGTTTTTAGGTGAGGTGGCAAAAGTCACAGTCATGACTTGGTGACTCACGGCCATTAATGACCTATGAGCCTCCTTTACATAGATGTGACATGTCATGTGCATGAGATGAGTGTCACGCCTATGATAAATAAGTCATAGGTGTGAGGGCCTTGGTCTATTAGTATACTCTTCATGCTTAATGTTTTCTACATACTCTTCATCTTATGCATTTTTTCTTTAATTCTTCTCATTCTTGTTCCATAAAAACAATTTAGTATGAATCTCAAGAAGACGGCTCAACGAGTGTGCTTTTGTTGGACCTTGAAATTTTTTTGGAAGTTAGAACTATTAAATGAGAAATTGTTGGCAATTAGTCATGTGTAAGAAAAAGGAGAATTCTTGAATTTGAAATGAAGTTGAAAGATGGTTTATGTACAAGATCGGTTATATGTGAAATGTTGGAAGTTATAAGCTAGAAAATGTAGATGAAACATGTTCACTGAGTATGCTTCGGTGTTTTAACAACAACCTTTTTCTCTAGTTATCCAAATGAGATGATTTTTTATTTGGAGTAAACTAGAGACATAGGGCTACAAATTGTCTTATCAAATAGAGTTTCAATTCAATTTCAAGAATTTCAATTTTTGGATGGAAGTCGAGCATAGAATATTGTTTCAGCATAAGAACAACACAAAAATGTTTGGGGTATAACTTTCAAATTTCTAAACCAAGTTAAATAATTTTCATGTTATTAGAAACTTAAGACAATGAGAAACAATTTTCTAGAAGGAAGTGTTATCAAATTCCTTCAATTACCATATAAAAAATGGTTTGGATTTTTTGAAGGAGTTAGGCATGACTTAAATGAATTTTAAGGTGCTAATAGATTATTTTGGGAAGTTAATTATTACGTTAATGTTAGTAAGATTATATGACCTAGGTTAATTGAATTAAAGTGTTAAGGTAGTGAGATTGTATAAGGGTGTTTTTGGTAATTCACTTAAGTATTTAAGTTACAAGGCATATAAGGAAGGGTGAAAGGGACTTTACACACTCATTAAGGGTATTATAGGAAAAAAATATTTTGTCTTGCTTGTTAAGAAGAGAAAAACGTGCATGAGAGGAGAAGAGAGAAAATACAAAAATAAGAGAGGAAGAAAGGAGAGGTTTCTATTTTGAGAGAAAGGAAGAAGGAAAATCGTGGGAAGCTTGGAAGGAAGAAGAAAGAAGAGGAAATCAACTTGTTAGAGGTAAGTGTTCATCTTTCTTCTTGCTAGGTTCAAAAGGGATGAAATAGAGACTAGGGTTTGTGTTGGGAATGAAGGAAGAAAGAAGAGAAAGATGAAACCATCTTGATTTTGGATTTCTAGGCTAGGGTTTTGTCTTTTCTAGCTTAGATGAACTATGGGTAGGTTAGGTTTAAGTTCAATTTTAGCATTTTTGATTTGTGAAGTTTTCGGAATTTACATATGAATGTGAATTGAATGAAAAAATTAGTTTGTTATAGGAAACCAAAGGAACCCTATCCAAGAGCAAGAAGAAAAACAACCTGGAGTTTGGATTTTTGCAAGCTAATTAGGTAGGTTTCATGTTTATAATTGAGTACTGAGCCATGAATATTTTCTTTTAAAGCAAGAAAATAAAATGATTTCAAATTGCTTCATAATTTTTTCATTGTTGCTTTTGAATGACTTGAGAAATTGTTATATGTTTAGTATATGAATGTAATGAAATGCTTGTGAAATATTTCATATTCATGGACAATTGTGTTTCTGAAATATGTCTTTGTGGAAAAATGTTAAGAAATTCATGTTTTTGAAAAAGTTCCATTTGGGAAATCTATTTTCAAGTCATGAAATACATGTTATGTGAGTATATAGTGGTCCCCTATGTTAAGTCAAGTGCACTTTGACTAAAGGCTTCTTTCGTCTGCCCGTTAGTCATATGGAACTCCTTTATGGACTCCCCTAAGTTCATGGCTATGCAAGACCATTAAGTGGGATTGTGATAGTACGTTTTGTTCACGACTACTCAGGATCATTATTGGAAAACGTGTAGTACATTTGGTTTTGGATCCACCGAATCCATTTTTTATGTGCTTATGCGTTTATGATTTGTGACAAGTTTGATGAATTTATGATTTATGATATTTATGAATTGCTTGATAAGTTGTGAATTTTAGAAATATGTGATACATGGATTTCAATGTGAATTTTACAATGAAAATAAATATTTCAATGGTTTTTTCTTATTTCTCGATTATAAACTTATTATCCATGAGCTTTAAGCTCACCGCCCTTGGGTCCCATCTTCAAGTGATGAGTAAGAGATCGAGTGATTGGGAGTTAAGGCATCACTCTGGATTTGCATATTTTGTTTTATTTTGGAGTAATTTATGTAAAACAAGGCTGTAGTCACATGTTGAGCAATTACTGTTCAAGTACCCTCTGTATTTGGGATTTTGCGAAATGTTGTATTGTGGCCCTGAAATCCCATTGAAGCTTTGTAAAATGCTTATCTTTTGATGATAATGAAATATGATTATGTATTTGGCTCATGACTCCCAAAGTTTGTACATTACATTTTCAAGATTTCATAGGGGTAAGAATTTAGATTGTGAATTTTGGGGAAAAACTAGATTGATCTATGCTAAATTAGATAGAGTTGCTTCATAAAAGTTATATATTATGTTTCTAACTTTCCAATGAAATAAAGTATGAAATTTTTAGATATCAGAGTTAAGAGCTATGATCATTACAAGTTGGTGATATTGCATAAGATGCATATACAGAACAGCTGTAGTAAATGATTAGAATTGTTGTATATGATGAGTCATTTGAGTAGAGATTTCAAAATTTAATGAAATAAACTTGGTAGTTGAGTGATATGAAGTGATATTGTACTAGAAGAGTTGAATTTGGGAAGATTTTGAGTGAAAGTGATGTTAGAATGGATGTAGGAACCATGAGAAATATTTTAAAGGGAGTTTTGTATCTCCTATATCCGTTAGACGGACTTTAGGTCTATTAAATAGAACTTTTTGGGTTTAAAAATGTCCCCAGATCAGTCCATGTCTGTTAAACGGACCTTCATGGGTCTGGAAGACACCCCAGAGCACGTGTATGTCCATTAGGTAGAGGTGTATTTCCATTTAACAGACACACACTATACACTTTCGAAAATTCATGATTTTGGCCCTCTAAATGGAAAAATATCTCTTCGCAGTCTTCATGAAAGTTGTAGGTCCTGAAATCCTCTTCAACACTATCCTATAATGACCTTAATCCAATATTTATCGTGAACGTTATACTAATTTTCTCAAGATAGGTACAATATGATTAAAGACGTAAACATGTTTGATTCGTTTGGCCATAACTTCATCATCCAACCTCCAAATGAAGTGATTCTTGAACCAATAGATTCCTAACACATTTTTATATCTCCACATAGACATTGGTAGCCTTTTTTGTTGACTTTAAAAATATTGAGGAAAAGAAAGTGAGGTAATCGATTGGAGGAACATGAATTGGTTATGAACATACTTTGTCATTTGAGCATATCTTGGTCTATATTGATCAAATAGGAATGCTTTTAGGATGTTACAAGAATGAAGATTAACTAGTGTTGGCTAAGAAGATTCCATGGAAATAACCTTATAAGATAATAGGCTCATGCCTTATGATGTTACAGATAGTTGGGTTCTGAAAACGAGGTCTAACAACTTTCAACTCACTTTAGCTATTATGCTTCCAAATTGTAGCTAAAACCAAATATGAACTAAAGTGAATGTCTTAAGCATTAATCACTAAATGTAATGGATTAATTGTATCAAAACTTAAGCACATATCAAGTTGCCATACACTTAACTTTTGTCTTTCTTTAGAGGGAAATCATCAAAATCAAAGTCAGAAATAAAAATATTTACTCATTTTCCATATTTTTAAAGAATAATTAATCATAAGAAAAGAGGAATAACTTTTGAAAACAATAGAAAGAACTCAACATTCAATGCTTCTACTCATGGTCAATCAACAACACCATATTTATAAAATGAGGAATCTTGATGTAGACTTGGAAAAAATGTGTTTAAATAAGATAGATCCATATGTGCACTCAAGCACCATTCATGATCAAGACACTCCACAACTTTGAATGTCCTTTCATTTCTCGACCACTAAGATTCACATGCATAATATTGAAGAAAAGGACCTTTATAAAGTTGTAATGTTGGAAAAGTTAAGCTCAGGTGTATTTTGATAATGTGGCATAAAAGCCATTGAAGCTAGTGAAACAAGCAAAACACTCAATAAACCATTAAGCACAAACCAATACTCACTCACAATCACACCACAAACCACTTGAAGCATAATTAATTAGAAGGGATCACTCATAAAAATTGATCACATCAATACGTTGAAACTATAAAAAGTGAACCTTCCAAAACAAAGTCAACCTCATATGCAACATACTCAAATTACCCATTAAATATAACTTTAGGAGGAGAAAGTAATCAAAAATAACTTTTCAAGATAATTACATTTTCTCTTTGACACTTTTATTTAAACATTTTTTCTTATCTTTCCTTTTTTGACCTTTTCCTTCTTTTTTTCATTTGTGGTAAAAATTGAAAAAAGCTACATCAACATAGGAATTTCATTGATAAGACATAAAATGACATCCCAAACAATTATAACCAACCTACATATATGCACACCCCACACTTATACTTTTATGTATCCATAATTATCCACAATCAACAAATGCTCCACTAGCTTTAAGGCTTGGGTAGCACATTTGGTTAGGTTTAAATCATGTAATGTGATTAACATAAAAGAAAGGCTCATAGAATTTAAGGGGGCTCATTAAAGGAAAAATTCATATCAAAAGGTAGGCTATTTGGCAAATGTAGTTTACGAAACAAAGAATGCTTATATCATTTCCATGTTAATGCACGTGATAAAAATTCATATCTTAGTGTTTGTTCATTAGAATTGAGTGTTTCCAAAGCAGGATGAAAGATCACTTCTTAAAATAGAAATCTCCAGAGGGCTTTCTACCTAGTTCTAACTCCAGCCATCTCAAAATTTCCAGTTTTCCTAACCATCGCCAATCAACCACTCAGTTAGACATGTATTTAGAAAAATCAACCTAACATGTATTTAGAATAGGTGGAAACAATCAACGAGGGAGAGGTAGAGGTCTGTATGGTGCTAGCCATTTAGGACTAGTTAGAAGCCCTTAAATTCATCAACATAGAAATGATAAAAATGACTAAATTAATGATATGTTCAATATTAAAGTTAATTTTCCTAAGTTTGTTGGGAAACTTGATGTTGATGTTTTCAATGAGTGGTTATATACAGTTCAAAGAGTTTTTGAGCGAAAACATGTTCCTAAAGATAAAAAGGTGAAGTTAGTTGCAATGAGATTGAGAGGGTATGTTGTGCTTTTGTGGGATAATTTGAAAAATAAGAGGCTTAGAGAAGGGAGGCTGAAAATCACTAGATGGTATGGAATGAAGATAAAATTTGAATAAACATTCATGCCTCCTCAATATAGGCAGCAAATGTTGGAAATTCTTTTTGCTTTGGTTCAAAATAGAAGGCTAGTTAAAGAGTATGTTATCGACTTTAAGCAATATTTGTTGAAAAGTGGTTTAGAAGAAAGTGAAGAAGTGATTGTGACAAGGTTTGTTAAAGGCCTTGATCAAGAGTTGCAAAACTTTCTGAAGATGTATCCGTTTGACACTTTCAATGAAGTGAAGAGGCTTTCTTTTAATGGAGAGATCAATTTAAAACACCAAAAAGCCACCAAATTCAAACCCAAACTGAGCCACACATTTAACTAAAGAACCAACCCATTCCAACCAGCCTTTAAGCAAAAATTCATCCCACCTCAAACCTCACTGCAAAAACTACTTATCCCTCAACTGAAGCCTATACTCCAAAAACTCCCTACATACCAACCAGCTCCTAAAGCCCCAAATCTAAGCTTATATGGTTTAAGTGTCAAGGCTATGGCCACTTCCAATTCGAGTGCCCTAATAGAAAAGTGATGGCAATTTAAAAAATGGAGGAAATTGACAATGCACTTGAGTGTGAAGAGGATGCTCTTTTAGGAAAAGAACGGGTAGAAAAGGAGAATGGTAGGTATGAAACCATAGTAGCAAGTGGAGAAGTCATTGATGTCAAAATGTTAGTGCTACTTAGAATTCTTAACAGTGAGAATGGAGGTGAAGATTGGAAGGGAAAATCACTCTTTCATACAAAATGTGTAACTGGTGGTAAGAAGTGTAATGTGGTAATTGATAGTGGAGCTTGTGAGAATATGGTTTCTAATGAAATAGTGGACAAGCTTAGCTTGAAAACCGAACCCATTCCATGTCTTTATAATCTCACTTTGCTTGAGAAGAAGCATAAAATCAAGGTTTCAAGAAGATGTTTGGTTCCTTTTACAAGTGGGAAATATGAAGATGAAGTGTGGTATCATGTAATTCCCATGTCGGCTTGTCATTTGCTTTTGGGTAGGCCTTGGTTGTATGATAGAGATGTTGGCCATCAAGGAAGAGCAAACACTTATTCTTTGATGCATATCGGCAGAAAATTCCTAATAACTCCTATGAAGCCAAATGTGAAGAGGAAGGTAGAAAATGAACCTGTTTCGTTGAGTATTGATGTGAGGAAGGAAATTATTGATGATTTGACTTCATTTGCACACTTAGATTTTAAAGATGATGCAAAACCGAAGACACAAATTCCTAGAGTTGTTTAAGACTTGATTGAGCAATTTCATACAGTTTTTCCCAGTGAGCTTCCTAAAGGGCTACCACCTATGAGGTCAATTCAAAATGAAATAAATTTTGTTCCCAAAGTACTTATTCCTTATAAACAATCCTATGGGATGAGTCCTAAAGAGGGAGAATCTTTGTAAGCTATTATGGAGGATTTGTTAGAAAGGCAATTCATTAGGCCTTCTACAAGTCCATGTGTAGTTCTAGCTTTTGTTGTGCAAAGAAAAATGGGAAATGGAGAATGGTGATTGATTCAAGAGCAGTTAACAAAATCACAGTCAAGTATAGGTACCCAATTCCTAGACTTGATGACGCGCTTGACCATCTCCATGGAGCAACAATTTTTACTGGACTTGACCTTGCCAATGGATTTCATCAAATCCGTGTGAGAAAGGGAGATGAGTGGAAAACAACTTTCAAAATAAAGGAGGGACTTTATGAGTGGCTTGTCATGCCAATGGTGATGTCAAATTCTCCATCCACTTTTATGAGGCTTATGAATGAGGTACTTAAACCTTTCCTACACAAATTTGTTGCAGTGTACTTTGATGATATTCTAATCTTTTCCAAATCTCTAGATGAACATATACTGCATTTGAAATGTCTTTGATGTCTTAGCTAGAGAGTCCTTGTATGCCAATGTTCAAAAGTGCCATTTTTGTGATTTCTTTCACTTTTCTAGGATTTGTTATTATCCAAGATGGTATTAGTATAGATCCCTCAAAGGTCCAAACTCTTGGAGTTATGTAAATATAGTGCCCTGGAAAGAAAGTGTATTTACAAGTAACTTTATCTTCCTCAGTTACAGTTTTG
>JANSVA010429904.1:0-19252 GCA_025504915.1 Erythroxylum reticulatum | reverse complement strand
TTGGTTTCATTTTTCTATTTTCTTTGATTTTGTAATGTACAAAATTCTGTAATATTGAAGATGGAGCAACCATGGATTGAAGAGAAGAATAGGTAATGGTTTCGGTGTATCCATTTATGTATTGGCAAAGTTTCGGTTTTATGAAAACCAAAGTGCTAGAATTTTGTTTTAACAAATTTTCTGTTTTGTGAAAACCAAGGTGCTGGAATTTTTGTTTAACAATCTTTCAATTTGATGAAATACAAGTACTAGAATTTTTTTGAGTGTCGGATTTACTAAAAACAAGTGCTGGAATTTATGTTTTCATATTGTCAAAGTTTCAGTTTTGATCAAAAACAAGTGCTGGAATTTCTATTTTCAAAGTGAAAAAATTCGATTTTATGAAAATCCCATTACACATTTTTTACCAAATGGGTCGGGTCATGTGGATGAAGGGTTCAAAAGATCCAAGTACAAAAAGAAATTTTTGGGCCTAATAGCCTTGTAAATTTATTTATGTTATAGGATGGACAATCAAATGTGGCCTATTAGTTCATAAGATGAATGGATAATTGGATGCAAATAGTATGTGATATTACGTGATCGTATGCCATTTAGAAAATTACCAACCCTAGGCTTTGCCATGCATTCATTATGTATGAGATATATATAATGAAAAAATATAGGATGGGTAATAAATTACATCTAGATAAGATGGTATTTATTAAAACTTAAAGCCCAAAAAGAATGAGTAGGAGATGATGCTCATATGAGAGTCCACGGTCTCTATGTGATAGCCCATTTGCATGTGGTGAAGTGTTACTCTCACCAGAGGGCATGAATCCTAGATCTTACATGGTTTGGGTCTCCTTAAGGGTAAGTCAACTCATTAGTAGAAAATGTGATCTCCCACTGAGGCATGGTTTGCAAGTACCTTTAGTGGATGAATTAAATGGTTACACACTCAACATATTTTATCAATAACTTGCCCACTGTAGCTCTGTTGGTAAAAGTATGGATCAAATCGTAGTGGTTCTAAAAAATTTAGGCATGATGCTTAGTAGTTTTTTTAGTGGGAGGGTCCCAGTTTTTCTTTTAATCGATAAGATGACTCACTGTCACTTAGTCCGTTATAGATAAGAAAAATAACCGTTGTATAAAGTTTTAATTTTTTAAGTTTTGATATTCTTCTAAGCCCAAAGGTAAAGGTAAGCAAAAGAAGAAATATATAATGAAAAAAGAGGCCCAAATAGGTGTAAAGTCCAACCCATGAAAAATAAGGCCAAAGCGGACACCAAAGGAAAGTATTTCCAATGTGGTAAGCAGGGTCACTGGTGTCGTCTACCTTGAGTCCCTCAAAAGCAAACAAAGTATGGGCTTCCTAAGTTTGTTAAGAACTAAAAATGTGGTAGATTCTGATTCTTAGATATTAGATTTAGGAGCCAATAACCATGTTTGCAATTCTTTGTAGGGGTTCCGATAAAGAAAAATACTACATAAAGGCCAATTTCAAGTCAAGATAGCGGATGGATCCTATGTTTTAGCATAATCAGTGGGAGTAATTGGACTTTCCTAGTGTTCATAGGTTATATTTGGAGGATGTATATTACATCACAATGATTGTAAGGAACATGATTTCTATTTTTTGTCTAATAAAAATAAGTTATTCCTTATATTTTGAAAATGTTGTTTCAATATATGAAAATAAGGATTTTATTTGTAATGTGATAATTAAACAAGGATTGTTCTTGATAGAACCTATGACAGGCTCACTTAACACCACAAAATTAATAAAACCAAGATAATCTAATTACTCTAGTATTAATTTAAAATATCTGTGGCATTTAAGAATGGGTCATATCAATCAGAAAAGATTTGACAGGTTAGTGAAGGATGGGATCCTTCTGGGCTTAGACAATGATCCATTACCCACCTGTGAATCTTGTATTGAAGGAAAATGACCGAAGCCTCATTTCCTTCCAAATAAAACAGATCTGAATCCACGTTGGACCTGGTTCACATTGATGTGTGTGGGATCATGAACGTATAAGCTAGAGGAGATTATAAATATTTCATAACCTTTATATATGATTACTTTAGACATGGCTATTTGTATTTGATGTATAAAAAGAGTGAGTCCTTTGAAAAGATCAAAGAATCCAAAGATGAAGCTGAGAAGCAGCTAGGCAAACCATTAAAACAACTTTGATTGGATCGAGGTGGTGAGTACTTATCTGGAGAGTTCCAACAATTTCTAATTAACAATGGAATTGTTTCCAACTTGTCAACTCCTTGTACACCTCAATAGAATGGTGTAGTAGAGAGGAGGAATAGGACTCTATTAGAGATGGTAACATCAATGATATCCTACACCATCCTTCCATAATCGTTCTAGGGATATGCCATACAAACGTCAACTTATTTTCTTAACTTTGCTCCATCCAAATTGGTGCCTAGAACACCAAGGGAGTTATGGACTAGCCGAGTGCCTTCATTGCGGCACTTAAGGACTTGGGGTTGCCCAACCCATGTTCTAAGGCTTGAATCCACAAAGATGGAACCAAGGTTAGAAGTTTGTTTGTTTGTAAGATATCCTACAGGTACACAAGGGTACTATTTTTATAATCCTCAGGACAGGACAGTATTTGTGTCGACAAATACGACCTTCTTGGAGGAAGAATTTGTGAGGCATCACAAAGAAAGAAGTGAAGTAGTACTAAAGGAATTAGTTATTTCATCTAAACCAAGAGTTGATTTAGATATAGTAGAACAAGATGTCAAAATGGATTCAAGAGTTAAATCAGAAGAGCAACCTGAACATAAAGTAACGCATAGATGTAATGGGAGGGTTGTGAGACAACCAGACAGGTATCTATGTCTAGTAGAAAGCATAATTTCCATCTCGGACTAAGAAGAAATAGATCCCATTACTTATACCCAGGCTATTAATGATTTTGATGCAAAAAATGGCTCAAGGTGATGGAATCAGAAATAGATTCAATGTAAACCAATGAATTCTGGATCCTTATAGATCTACCAGTAGATGTAAAAGCCATAGGGTGTAAATGGATCTACAAAAGGAAAAGAGGAACTGATGGAAAGGTAGAGACTTTTAAAGCTAGGTTAGTAACTAAGGGCTATACTTAAAAAGACGGTATAGACTATGAGGAGACTTTTTCTATAGTTGCCATGCTTAAGTCCATCAGAATTCTTTTAGCTATAGTAGCCTATTTCAATTATGAAATATGGCAAATGGACATCAAGATCACATTTTTTAATGAGAATCTTGAGGAGACCATTTATATGGTCTAACCAGAAGGATTCATTGAGCAAGGTAATGAGTATAAGGTATGCAAATTGCAGAGGTCCATTTATGGACTTAAGTAAAAATCTAGGTTTTGGAACATTAGGTTTGATAAGTCTATCAAAACCTATGGGTTCATACAAAAGCTAGATAAGCCTTGTGTCTATAAAAGGATACAAGAAGGTAAGGTTACTTTCCTAATCCTGTATGTTGATGACATTATGCTCATTGGGAATG
Source organism: Erythroxylum reticulatum (assembly GCA_025504915.1). NCBI lineage: Eukaryota > Viridiplantae > Streptophyta > Magnoliopsida > Malpighiales > Erythroxylaceae > Erythroxylum > Erythroxylum reticulatum. The sequence goes on along the minus strand of JANSVA010429904.1, from coordinate 15,732 downwards.
ATGTAGAAGTGTTATCTACGGTTAAGGGATGGCTGAACAAATAGTTCTCAATGAAGGATTTAGGAGAGGCTAGCTATGTTTTAGGGATTAAGCTTATATGGGATCGTAAGAACAAACTAATAGCTTTGTCTCAGTTAACCTACATTGAGAACATGCTCAATAAGTTTGCCATGTAGGATTCCAAGGGGGATTCACACCTACTAGAAATGGAATCAAACTTTCAAAGGAGCAAGCATCTAAGACCCAAGAGGAGGTTGAATGCATACACACTATTCCATATGCTTCAATAGTTGGAAGTTTAATGTATGTTATGATTTGCACTAGAACGGATATCTATTACACAGTGGGACTGGTAAGTATATTCCAGTCCAACCTAGGAATCGAGCATTAGACTCCGGTTAAGTGCATACTGAAGTATCTTTATAGGATGAAGAAATTAATGCTTGTTTACTCTAGAAGTAACCTCATTCCGACAGGATATACATATTCTAATTTCCAATCAGATGTTGATTCAAGAAAATCAACTTTTGGTTTTATATTTATTTTAAGAGGTAGAGCCATAGTCTAGAGGAGTGTCAAGCAATCTTGTATTGCTGATTCGATAATGGAGGCTGAGTATGTTGTTACTTGTAAAGCAACAATAGAAGCAGTTTGGCTTCATAAGTTCCTAAATGATTTGGAGGTAGTTCCTGAGGGAAAAAAGGTCATTACACTTTATTGTGATAATAGTAGGGTAGTGGCTAATTCTCAGGAACCTCAAAGCCATAAAGCTGCCAAACACATTGAGAAAAAATATCATTTCATAAGGGAGATAGTACAACATGGTGAGGTGAATGTGGTAAAGATTCCCACATAGCAAAACCTTGCTGATCCATTAATGAAGACGTTGTCTTAAAAGAGTTTTAAGGGTCACCTAGAAGGGATGGGAATAAGGGATATATCAAACTTGCTTTAGGGTAAGTGGGAGATTGTTGGGGTCATTTAAATATAGTGCCCTGGAAAGAAAATGTATTTACATATCACTGAATCTTCTTCCAGTTACTTTTTTGTAATGAAAATTTTTATTATTAATAAAACAACAGAGTTTGGTTTTATTTATATGAGCATAATATAACTAGTCATAAGGCACCAAGATTCTTTTGTAATTAATATACATATACATGAAGATGTATGGGAAACATGTATATTATTAGAATCTAAATTAATTGATTCATAGTTGAATAATCAAGTTGGTTACTTGATTATGGTTTAGACTATAGTGTTGCGATTTATCTCCATATAAGTAAAGGAGTTTACTTCAAGGCAATGATGAGTTTCATATCATGACAGTAGTTGACTATCAATAATGGCTCTATTAAATTAATCTAGAATCACGTATGTTTTTAAAGAATAAAGTAGGTCATTTCTTTAATCTTAAAACATACACTGAAGCATTCGTTTGTTATGAATCACAATCTTGATGAGTGGTGCACTCATATGTGTTTCATTATAATTCTTAATATGATCAGAATGGATTTTTACAGAGTATCAAACTAGTGTCTGCATATTGGAATTATTAATTGAAACATGTATTAAGAAACAGTCACTCCAATAAAGAGTTTATAGTAATATTATCACTTCTAGATGTTTTACGAAGATTGGTGACTAAATTGGCACCAGTAGTTTGATGGACTAGCTACCCATGAAGTCTTAACAACAAGATGAGATCTTGTGTGTTAATCACCATATAGAGTGAAATGGGAGATCTATAAGGAAAAACCAATTAAGGGCAAAATGGTAATTTTACCCTTTATTGTGCGGATGGCTGTAATATGGTTCGTAATAGAGTTTACAATTGGACAACTAATTTGAAACATGTGTTCTCATAATATTTAGTAATTTAAGGGTTGAACTAATTATCTTTGGAATGAAATTTGGTTAATAAGTTGGAATTAATTCTTATGAGGTTAAATTAATTTCGGGCTTATTGGAGCTTGAATTATATAAGTCTAATTAAATTCCCCACTTGGCTTCTAGGAAAGGTTATCAAGAAAAGTAAGAAAAATAAATAGAGGTCACCAGAAAGGAAAAAAAGGACCGAATTAGATTCAAAATAATAATATTGGAACAATTTAATTAAGAGTTAATTAAATTGGGTTTTAAGCCTATGATTAAATGTTAGGCTTACATTAATTAATTGTTAATTTGAAGCCCAAAATGAACATTTAATATTGGGCTGGATTTTGGTTTGATTGATTAATTAGATTAATTAAATTGAAACAATACTTGTAAAGACAAAAGGAGGGCAAAACCGAAATCTACAATGATGTAGATTTTGGTTTTATATAGCTAAATAGACAGCTACACATTTAGCATTGAATTGCTAAATTTAAGGTGGGTTTTTATCATGCTTAATTATCATTAAATGGTTTAATGGTATCCTTATTAAATGGTTTAATGGTCCTATCATCAAATGGTTTAATTATTGTCATTTAATTTTGGCATGTAGAAAAACGTAGAAACTTTTAGCATTCATTTCATTGAAGAAGGAAGTAATGCATTTGTTGCTCTCTTTCCCTTCTTTCATCATATAACCGAAAATGAGAGTGTCTTTTTTTTTGTCTTTTCATCTAGCCATATTAAAAAAAATGAGAATGTCTCATTTATTGCTCTCTCTTTCATTTTGATGAAATAGAAAGAACTGGAGCATTGATTGTTTAGTCTTCCACTCCTTTCTTTCATGAGCTGGTTGAAATTAGGAATGAGAGTGTCTCATTTTGGTTCTTTTCACAAGTTGATCATAAAAGGAAAACCTGTACAATATTTCTTCTCCTTTCCCACCAAAGGATCTTGTTAACCAAGTTTTCCAAGGAGAACAAGTTGTAGATCAGATTGGTTAAGGATACAATAACAAAGAGAGGATATAATAGCGAGGAGACAAAGCTGTAGCAAAAGAGTTGGTAAAATTTCCGTCATGATCTTATGTTATTTATTTTTTAATACCTTATCATGTATGGATTAAACATGTTGATTTGGTCATCATGATTCCGCTACGTTTTGATTTCGGAAAAAGTTTTTGAAATCTACCGTTTAGCCAAATCTTGTATCATATTGTTTTCGATCCAACAGCAAGTGCTTTACATAAACTGAATGGCATCCTCTGATCAGAAGAAGTCCCATAAGGACAAGTGAAAGTAGTATTGTCCCAATCCTGTGGGTATTTAACCACCTGATTGTACCTTGAGTATCCATCAAGAAAATAGTAAAATGCATGGCTAGCCACCCTATCATTCATTTGGTCCACAAAAGGTAAAAGAAAGTGATCTTTCTTGGTGGCCAAATTCATTAGGCACACACTATATTGGACTCACCCACTCACTATCTAAAATGGGATAAATAATCCCTGCATCTAATAGCTTTACAACCTCTTGCATGTTTAGATTTAACCTTCTTTGTCGCTCTCTCTTCGTTTTACATCCTTCTTCTAGGTTAATCCTATGCATCACCACATTGGGCCTAATCCACCTAATATCAGAAATTTGCCATCCCATAGCTCTCATCCTTTTCCTAATGGTCTCCATCACTTTTTCTTCTTGCTCAAAATCTAATTGGTTTGAGATAATGATAGGTAAGGTATGGTTTTCACCTAAAAAGTTGTATCTCAAATGAGAAGGTAAGGGTTTAAGCTCTAATGTGGGGGGCTTAACAAAAGAAGGTGATGTAGGTGTATCTATTCTCTCCAACTTCTTTAACTCAACTTCCTCACATAAATCATCTTCTCTCACATCCTCATCCTTATGTACTTCAGTAACTTCATTAACTTCCTTTTCAACTTGCTTCACACATTCATCCACGACATCAATCTTCATACATACATTACCATCCCTTGGTTTCTTCAAAGATTTAGACATATTAAACTCAATCTGCTCATCACCAATCCTTAAAACAAGTTTTCCCTCATGCACATCAACTAATGCCCTACTAGTATTAATAAAGGGTGTACCCAAAATCAATGGACAATTTTTATCAGCTTTAAAATCCAATACCACAAAATCAACAGGAATGGTAAATTTACCTACTTTAACTAACACATCTCCTACAACTCAATATGGTCTCTTGATGGGTTGATCTGTAAGTTGAGTCATCATGGATATTGGCTTAACCTCTCCTAGTCCTAATTTCCTGAAAATAACAAAGGCATCAAGTTAATGCTTGCACCTAAATCACATAAGCATTTAGAAAATTCAAAGTCATCAACAACATATGGAATCGCAAAACTCCCTAGATCTTGTAGTTTTGAAGCCATCGTGCTTAAGATTATCGAACTACAATTCTCCATCAAAGTGACTATCTGATTGCTCTCCGAAGTATGTTTGTTTGTCAATATGTTCTTCAGAAACTTTGCATACTTGGACATGCACTCCAAAGCTTCCACCAATGACAAGAAGATATGAAGCTTCTTCAGTTTTTCCAAAAACTTGGAAAACTAAGTGTCCACTTGATGTTGTCTCACCATTTGTGGATATGGAAGTTTGGGATTGTATGGTGATGGTGGCACATAAGGCCTCTCTTCTTCTTTATCTAATTGAATCTCCTTACCTTTGCCTTTTTCTTGGTAATCCTTTTTCACAATTAGTTCCTCCATCTGCTTACCACTTTGAAGTATGATGGCCTTCAATTGTTCCCTTGGGTTGGCCTCAGTATTGCTTGGTAATCTACCTGCAATTCTAGAAGACATAGCATTAGCAAATTGCCCTACCTGTACCTCTAACTTATGGATGGATGGGCATAGTTCTTCACTATTTGATCAAACTTTGCCTCCATCCTCTTTTGACTTTCCTCCTTGCTCGAAAACATCCTCTTTTGGTTCTTTTCTTGATTTGCTAGTTTATACCCCAAAACATCCATCAACTTGTCCATTTGCTTGTCCAAAGATCTATGTCTGTCTTGTTGAAATCCCAAAGGTCGTTGTTATCTTGCTTAGCCACCTGCATTGTAAGTATTCCAAAAAACATTTAGATGGTTCTTCCACCCCAAAAAACCACACCGGATTATAAGTATCCGAGTACAGATTATTACCTTAATGTGTTTGGCCCAAGTACCTTACATGTTCAATGCTACTGGCTCCCAACAAAAAACATTATGCTGTGCAATGGTTGTCTTGCCTGCATAACTCTCACTGTGATTGCATAGCTTTAGTTGTAGATGAAGATGCTCCATGCATGTTGCTCAACTGCTTGGTGAGCACTATGATTTGTGCTTACAAAGCAGTAATAGAGTCTCGCTCCTTCTGCCCTTCCTACTCCTCTCACTTGACCACATACAACTGTTGCTCGCCAACTCTTCCAAAAGATAATGAGTTGCATCGGTAGTTTTCCTTAACAAAGATCCTCCCGTAGCTGCATCTATGGTCCCTCTTGTGCTCTGATTTACACCATTGTAGAATGTTTACATGAGGAACTCCCTTGGAAGGTTCTGGTGACGACAACTTCTCTGTAGTTCTTTAAACCTCTCCCAAACTTCATATAAAGACTCTCCATCACTTTGTTGAAAATATTTCCTTAATGATCCTTGTTGTCTTGGTCAACAGTAAGTATTTAGCAAGAAATGTCTAGGCTAGTTGTTCCCAAGTATTAATCTACCCTGAGCTGAGTGAATTGTACCATGCCTTTGCCCAATCTCTCAAAGTGAAATAAAATAGTCGCAACCTCACGGTAACGTCAGACATCCCATTAAATCGAAAAGTGTCACATATCTCTCAAAAAATTGGCAAGATTGGTGTTGGGATCTTCATTAGACAATGCATAGAACTACACAATACTCTAAAGAATGTTGAGGAGTGTCGTCTTGATCTTGAAATTGTTAGCTTGAATCACTGGCCTCACAACTCCTTAAGGACTAAATCCTAGCCTCATAAAGTCCATCAGTGTCCTTTTAGCTGCTAATTGTTCTCCTTCTTTCACCATATTTCTTTGTATAATTTTTTGGCGCTTTGCTCTTCTCAATTCTCATTCATGCCTTATGATAACTACTAACTCTTCATCATGAAATTCAGTATTCCTTCACGTTTTCTTTATGTTCATACACATGCAAAGACATAAAGAAAAGTATCAAAAACTCTTAAATCAAAGTAACCCAAAATAAACAAGATGCTAAACAAACAATCCCCGATAATGGCGCAAAAAAATATTGAATGAAAAATACACTAATATTCTTATGCTTAAAACTATAAGTATACAGATCGTGCTTGTAGTTGAAAGTGGATATCAATCCCACGAGGATTGTGCTTAGATACCACTTAATTCAAGTTATTCTTTGTTTAAGAAATCGTTTCACTTGAATTTTAAAAAATAAATAAAATGAAGAGAAACTAAAAGTAATAGGAAACAATGCAACCGAAACCAAAATCGTAAACTAAGACTTAGAGAAAATCAAGATTAAACATTAAGACTTATCATTATCCTTATTTTCTCCCCTCTGATTAATTGATTCAATTTATGATTGGCCCAAGATTTCTTAAAATTCTAGCTACCCTCTCTTAAGGTGTAACTAAATGTCACTATTTAAATAAATTAGAATTAACTTTGGGATCTCTCGATGTACAAAGCCTTTCCTAAGCATTTAACTAGGTATGTAGCTATCCTATAAGCAGTGTATTGACCTATTGAAATCTCTTTCTAATAAATTAGTAATTTGTTATATATAGGTCTATTAATCATCAACTCTCATTGTACAATTAACACAGATTACTAAGCTCACTCTCTCAATTTATTGCAAGGTTTAAGAATAATAAATAACTCAAATATGTATATCATTAAATCGATAACCAAAGGTTCACAAATAGTTCAAACAACAAACCCTAAAGATTTTTTAGCCAATCATAATTTCCATAACATCCCCAAAAATCAAATAATCCATAATAAACATGCTAAAAAAGAAATTGGAATAAGACTGGACGGGGCAACTCCTCCACTTCTTTGTGCAAATCTGGAAAATCTAGATGACGGGGTGCTCTTTGCCCAATCAGGAATGAATCATTGAATCTTCCCCTATCTCTAGGCTCTAACTCTGTCTTTTGACTCTAGGAAGCAAGTTCCACAATCCCCTGATGAATCTCAGGATTCTACTCCTTATAAAGTCACGAAAACCTAAAAAAATACAAGAAACTCGTGTGTCTCTTCAACTTCCAGTTCTCACGATCGTGGAAATTATACTTGTGCTTCCCAAAATCGTGGGTTATGTTGGCAGAAAATTTTTCTTTAGATTTCCCACGATCGTGGAAAACATGCCCTTTTCTATGATCGTGGGTTCTCATTTTTTAGCAGCTCCACTTCTCTTCTATTTTCTTAGTCCCTAGCTCAATCACAAAGGTGCCCACCCTCCATTCTTACACCAAAATGATCAATTCCTACCCTAAACCAATATCAAATACAAAAGAACAATCATAAAGTCAAACTAAACAAAAACACAAAAACCAAATCCTAAAACACAATAATACTAACCTATCATACAAGAAACAAATGCCCAATACTTAGAAAAACACATATTAATGCACAATTATCAATAAGCCTACTACCTATGAAGAGGTTTTGAAGAGTTCAAAATCTAACAAATGACTTCAAGCTATGAAATTTGAAATGGATTCTGTGTATATAAACCAAGTATGGACTTTGGTTGACCCACCCGAAGGGATAAAACCCATAGGGTGCAAATGGGTTTTGAAGAAGAAAACTAACATGGAGGGTAATGTGGATACCTATAAATCTAGGCTTGTAGCTAAAGGTTATCATCAAAGACAAGGTGTTGACTATGATGAAACGTTTAGCCCAGTAGCTATGCTTAAATCCATTAGGATACTCCTATCCATTTCCGCTCATTATGATTATGAGAAATGGAAAATGGATGTGAAGACAACTTTTCTTAATGAAAACCTAACCTAGGATGTGTATATGACACAACTTGATGGTTTCATATCCATGAATAGTGAAAAGGTATGTGAGTTTCAGAAATCCATTTATGGATTGAAGTAAGCATCCAAGAGTTGGAATATCTAATTTGGTAAGACAATCAAAGAGTTTGTTTTCTCACAAAATCTAGATGAGCCGTGTCTGTATAAGATGGCTAGTGAGAGTGCAATCGTGTTCCTTGTACTGTATGTAGATGCCATATTTCTAATAAGAAACGATGTCTTTGCTTTGCAATCAGTTAAATTTTGGTTACCCAAGAACTTCTCTATGAAAGATCTTGGAGAAGCAACTTATATTTTGGGGATAAGGATCTATAGAGATAGATCTAAAAGGTTGCTTGGTCTTTATCAATCTACATACACAAGCAAGATGTTAAAGAGGTTTAGCATGGAGTAGTCTAAAAGAGGTTATCTTAACATAGTACATGGGATTATACTCTCTAAATCTATGTGTCTAAAGACATAAGATGAGAGGACTTGCATAAATTTAATTCCGTATGGTTCGGCTATAGGATTAATCATATACACTATGTTATGTACTATAACTGATGTATTGTATGCTCTAAATGTTAAGAGTAGATACTAGTCAGACCCTGGTGAGGGTTATTAGGTGGTTGTCAAGAATATCCTTAAGTATTTGACAAGAACTAAGGATGTGTTCCTGGTATATGGAGAAGGTGATCTTATGGTAAGCAGGTATGCTGATGCCAATTTCCAATCAGATAGGGATGACTCCATATCCCAGTCCGGATATGTATTCATACTGAATGGTGGTGTAGTCAGTCGGAAAAATTCTAAACAAGAGACAACTGCTGATTCGACGATAGAGGCGGAGTATATTGGAACTTCAGAAGCGACAAAGAAAGCAGTTTCAATTAAGAAGTTCATCATGGAACTTGGTGTGGTTCTAAGCAACGTTGACCAAGTGTAGTTCTATTATGACAACAATAGGACTATAGCATAGGCGAAGGAACCGACATCTCATAAAAAATCCAAACATGTACTCAAGCGTTACTATTTGATTAGAGATATCATTGGTAGAAATGATTTCAAGATAGAGATAGTACCCACCGATCAGAATATAGCTGATCTATTGACTAAGCCTATTTCCTAAAAGAGGTTTGTGTCACATGTACACGCCTATGGTATTAGATATCAAGAAGATTGGCTTTAGTGCAAGTGGGAGTTTGTTAGCGAAGTACTCTAAAGGCAATCACCTTTAGGTCTTATTGTACAAATCATTTTATGACTAATAAAGGCATTTTTTATTATTTTGATGTTCATACACTTATGGATTTGATGTTGATCTTAAATTGATTTAATGCAGTCCTTGATACAAAACATAGTATAGAGGAAATCATGATGAGATCCTGATAATGAGATTCCTATCACTTGTCATTATGTTAGTATCTAAACTTTCCTTAGTCATAGGATTAATGAGATAGGATATCATTAATCCAGATAGATTAGCACATGTTATATTCCTTAATTGGATCAAGCAATAGATCTCATAAGCTGTAGACATGAGTTATTTAGAGTTAACATATGGATGCTTAGTAAGGGTAGGAAGTACAATGGATTGACCTACTATGAGACAATCATACGGATATTCTATTCTAGTGTTAATGATAATCTCATCATAGCAATGGTGCAAGTATCCTTTGATTTGAGGTGATCAAGGATATCTCAAATACTAATCTTGTGCATTGACTCCATTCATTGGTGCCTTTTAGGGGCTACTCATAGGGTGGCGATTGGGTACAACTTGAGGTATTCGAAGGTAATTGAATAGCCAATGAAGGATTCACCACTGCTAATAGAAGGAGATGACACCTACGGCCTCTTATTAGGGTCATTACTCAGGAGTCTCTGGCCAGAGTAGATATGTGTCATGAAGAGAGTCTTCAATGATACATAGATTAATGAGATCCTCAGGATAAGATCTAATATCACTTGGACTAGATGTGACGTAGTCAATCTAGTGGCAGTTAACACTTTGACCATACTTTGAACCACGTGGGGTATAGATGGTGAAAGGATGAATTGCATGACAACATGCATATGAAAGGGTTCATAGTCAAACCACTAACTTTTAGGTCAATTGGGGTCATGACATGTTGCTAGATACCGCTTTTGATTTACTTGAATTAACAATTAATTCAAGTGATCAACATAATCGAGAACTTATTGGGGTCACGTACATTGGAGATATGAAGGATGAGTAAAATGCTCTTAAATGGTGATTCAAAATATGAGAGGGTGTTTTAGGATTGTATCGTGATGTGATCGTGGTAGAAAATGTTGCATGGAATGGATTAGAAACAAGTGTTGTTGGCTACCAATTTGTCCATTAACTTCCCAAACTTCCATTAATGTTTACTATTTAAGGTAATTAACTTCCCATAGCTTCCATTAATGCATGCTATTCATGACTATAACTTCCCATAACTCTCCATTTGTGATGGGGGTTATGGGAGGCTAAAGAGGGCATAAAATAATCATCATTTTCGTGCATCTTGTGTAAGACACAAGTGAAAGAAAGGTTCTTTCTTACACACATACGCACTTTTTTTCTCTCTAACTCTTACAAGAGTTATTGTCTTTGCTAGCCCAAAGAAATAATTGTAGCCATCTCCTAATGAAGTTTCATCCTTCTATCTTCATATGGATCTTCGTTAGAGACAATTTACATTGATTGTTATGGTTTACGACAACCCAATGCAAAGAATATTAAAGAACGAAGGAGATCGTCGGAAAGGAATGTAAACATCTTACATTTCATGTTTTTGTTTTTTGTATCTATATGCATGAGTAGATAGGTTTTTGAGGTTCTGTTTTATTTTTCACTACATATATTTGATATATATTATGTATGAGAGAGCAAAACCTTACAATGTGCAGGTAAAGGTTTAAGCTCTAATGTTGGTGGTTTTTCTGTAGATGGTGGTATGTGTGCTTAAGTTCGAACCAATTTTTCTTGATGCATTTGAACATCTGACTCCTCCATCTCATCGTCTCCTTTAGATTCAAGTTTTTGATATCCATTGTTTGTCTCTACTTCTACTGAGTGTACTTCTTCGATGCAACCCTCAACTTGTTCTTGCACAATTTGATCGATAATTTCAACCTTCATGCCTACGCTGCTCATTATTGGATTCTTTAAGGCCTTATTCATATTGAATTTGATCTGATCCTCACCTATTCGAAGTGTTAATTTCCTTTCGTGAATGTCAATTATGGCTTTCCTTGTATTCATATATGGTCGACCTAAGATCAGTGGACAGTTCTTATCTTCTTCAAAATCAAGAACCAAAAAATCTAAAGGAATAATGAACTTATCCACTTGCATTAGAAAGTCGTCCATTATTCCAAATGATCTTTTAACGGATTGATTAGCCAACTGAATTAACATCGATATTGGTTTGACCTCACCTAGTCCAAACTTCTTGAATATCGACAAAGGCATAAGATTAACGCTTGCTTTTAAATTACACAAACACTTTGTAAATTCAAATTCATCAAGCACACAGGGTATTGTGGAACTCCCTAGATCTTTCAATTTAGATGGAATCTAGCTGGTGACTATGGAACTGTAAGTGCCAGTTAGAGCTACCACTTAATTATCTTCCCAAGTATGCTTCTTTAATAATATATCCTTCAAAATTTTTGAATATTTAGGCATGTGTTTCAACGACTCTACAAAGGAGAGATTTATTTGTAATGTCTTTAATTTCTCAACGAATTTTGCAGATTTTGCATCTAACTTCTTCTTTTGTAATCATTGAGGAAAAGGGATTTTGGGTTGATATGGTGGAGGTGTGACATAAGGAGGATATTCGCTCATCTTCACTTCTTTCTCATTTTCTTGATCTTTCCCAATAGGATGGATGGGCTCCTTTATTATCTTCATACATGGTTCAAGTTCCTTTCCACTTCAAAATGTAATAACTTTTAGTTGCTCCTTTGGTTTTGTTCCCAAAGTTCTAGGAAGACTTCCCAAATTCTACATAGAGAAAGTGTTTGACAATTGGTATATTTGGACCTATAGATTGTGGATTAAAGAAGCATGGTTCTTTGTTACTTGTTCAAATTTGCCTTCAAACTTCTTTTGTGCATCATCTAAAGTTCCAAGCTTATCTATGTGCATCATCTAAAGTTCCAAGCTTATCTAAAATCCCATCCAACTTGGATTACATTAAGGTTAGTTTACCTTATTGGAAGCTTGATTGTCCTTGATGTTTCAACTATCCTCCAACATTATTCATCTAAGATAAGTTAGGGTGATTTTTCCACCTAGGGTTATAGGTGTTGATGTAGGGATTGTTTCCCCCTCCTCGTCCATATTGAGTTCTCATATAATTCACTTACTCTGGATAGCTTCCCTTCATCAAGAAGCAATCTACTATATCATGGTTCTTTTTGGACAAAGTTCACACTTAAGTTGCACGACCTTCACCGGAGTTGAGGAGGAAGCCTTCATGTTGTTAAGCTGTCGAGTCAAGTTATCAATTTTAGCTTGCATTTCTGTCATCTGAACAACTGCTACAATTCCTTTTTGTTCACAGAATGTAGTAGTTTGTCTACTCTGCTCATTCGTAAATAGGCAACTATTACTTGGCATCTCCTCTATTAGCTTTTCCACTTCATCAATCGTCTTTCTCATCAATGATCCTCCTGAAGTTGCATCAATCATGCCTCTCGTATGTGGGGTTACTCCATTATAGAATGTTTACAACAAGAATTCCTTGGGTTTACGGTGTGGGCCTTTCCATTCCAAATCCTTGTATCTTTCACATGCTTTATGGATCGATTCCTTGTCATTTTGCTAGAAGTTGGTAATTTCCTTAATGATCTTAGTAGTCTTATTCAGGGGAAAATATTTGTCTAAGAAAGAACAAACTAGCTGATCCCAAGTGGTGACATTGACTGGATTGAGGGAATGATACCAAGCCTTTGCTCTATCTCTATGGGTAAAAGGAAAGAGCCTAATTCTAACCGCATCTTTTGAATCTAATGGTACCTAAAGGTATCACAGATTTTAACGAAGTTCACTATATGTGCATTAGGATCTTCATTCGTTAGTCCATAAAACTGCAAGTTCTGTTGAAGCATATTTAGGAGGGCTAGTTTGATTTCAAACAATACTGCTTATACGGGTGGCCTAGCTAGTCCTTGGTTAGCCGCATTGAAACCTAGTCTCATGAATCCATAAGGGTTCGTTGTCGACGTCCTTAATTCGCTCTATGGTCCAAATCTTGCTGAAATTTCTCGGCCATTGTTGATTTTGTGATTTCTTCTCCTTCTTCATGCTGAGCTTTCCTAATGGTTTGTTTTAGTTGAGTAATGTCTAAATCTACAATTTCAGCTACACAACTCGAACCTCTCGCAACTCTTGTGTTCATAAAAGAGCAAAATTTTAGAAGTAGAAAAGAAAGAACAAAAACAAAAATTAAAAACTAGCTAAACGCCTTAATCTATAGAACTAAACTAATTACCTCCCCGGTAATAACTCCAAAAACTTGATCATGGTTTTTTGACGTGTGTAAGTTCTAATTAATAACCTCGATATTCTACAAATGTACAGGTCAGTCATATAATACCTAAGGTATCGATCTCATGAGGAGGGATAATCTAATCCTAAAATCTAAGGCCAAAATAATTCACAGTAATCCAAAATGTAACAAACTAAGGCAAGAATTTAATTCAATCACATACCTTAATTCCAAGAATCAATTATGAAAATATTAACAAATTATAAATTGTAACACACACTCAAGAATCAAATTAAAGGCACTATCAATTGAGAGAAAGGGAAATTTTTACGTATCTTTAACGATAACCTAATAAATTATGAATTATCATATTATTGGTCCTTGACAATCCTAGGGTTGATTACTCTCTCTCAAGTTATAACCATTAACCTTAAATTATAAACCCTAATCAGATTATGGAAAATTGCAATTTCTCAGTTAACAATCTATCCAAAGCCCTAATTAGATCTGAAGTTGTCTAATAAACTATCGGGAACCTATGTGAGGTCTCTCTTTACACAATTACCGATGTGATTAATTTATCATTCTTATTAAATCACCTAACTCTCGTTAACCCAAATTAATTATTTTTCATTCGATTCATCCTCTTGATCTATTACTAAATTATGTAATCACATAAATCAATCACAATAAATCTAACAAACATAAAACAATCATATTTTATTAAATCAAAGATAAAAGATCCTGAAGGTGAGTATAGAATATCTCAACATTCACAATCCTATCATCAAACTGTTGTTCCTAATTTTATATAATAATAAAAATGAAAAATAACATGAAATACGATTTTAAATGAAGACAGGAGGCAATGATGTTGGGAAAATCCAAATCTAGGAAGTACGTTGATGTCAACTTCTTCTCCACTTCTCTCTTCTTTCTTCTCTTTCTCAATCTTTCAACAATTCTCTCTAAGGTTTCTCTCCAAAGTGATTGAAGCAAAATCTCCCTTCATCTTCTTTTCCTTATTCTTTATATATATTTTGTGTTTTGGGAAGCCCTAAGGTTTTTTGGGGGTCTAAAAAGTCCAAAAACTCCCTCAAAACTTGACATTTTGAGTGATTGCGCATCTGCTTGATGCAGGCCACGATCGTGGGCCACATCTAAACCTTCTATCACGATCGTGGCAATCAGGCGACGCTCATAGACCGTGTCTTGGGCCACGATTGTGGGCTAACTCTAGTGCTTTTGTCACCATAGTGGCCTATTATGCCACGATCACGGGTCATTGTTCTAACCCGAGTGTGTCCAAACTTCTCCATTCTTCAAATGTTGAGCCTGAAACACTAACAAATACATCAAGGTATCTCAAAGACAAAATAATTAAGCTCAAAGATGTGTATTAACCATAGAAACACTTAAACAAATTAATCAACAAACTGACACAATTCTAACATAAACAAATACTAAACAATTAAGTTAGCACTTAAATACATATCAAACTAAGCCCTAAAACATGGTGTAATTCACACTTATCAGGTATAGAATGGTGAAAGGATGAATTCTGCGAGAACATTATCTATGGAAGGGTTCATATTCAAATCACTAAAGTTTCGGCCAATTGAGGGTCATGATGTGTTATTAGATACCACTCATGACTTGCTTAAATTAAATGTTAATTCAAGCAGCCAATATAACCCAAAACCTAATGGGTCACACGCATTAGAGATATGAAGAATGAGTAAAATGGTTTTTGATGGGGATCTAAGATATGAGAGATGCATGACTAAGCTACGAAAGTATGGAAGTTTAGGGTCATTTAATTGTGAATCACATGAAACGTGAATTTTGCTTATTAGGTAAGATGACAAAATTACCCTTTAATAAGCAAGATGACAAAATTACCCTTTAAAAAAGGGGTGAATGTTTTCATGGTAGATTAAGTGGGATTAAAAGCCAATTAATTCCTACTAATTCTCCATTGATGTTAGCAGTTAGAGGGAGGACAAAAGGTGTAAAAGACACTCCATTTTCGTTTAAAAGTTGTAAGAAAACGATGTATCTTTTTGTGAATTGTTCACCATCTTCTAAAATACTCTCTCAAAGAACACATCACAAAGCTAGCAATTTGTGTGTGTTCTAGCCATTCTTCCTAAGAGGTTTCAAGCTTTACTCTTTGTGTGGATATCATTAGAGGTCCTCTGTTGGACCCCGATCCTTTATTAAAATGTAAAATTATTAAATGACAATTAAAGGAGAATTTTGGGGTGAATTATGCATGTATAAAGGAAAGAAAAA
>JANSVA010429869.1:0-40377 GCA_025504915.1 Erythroxylum reticulatum | reverse complement strand
TGTGATATGTGTATGTGATCTGGTGAAATCATCAATGATGGTTCACTCAACTGAGTTCGCAAAACTCATCAAAATTGCAACGTGGCCTTTCAGATTCTATAAAGGTCTGTAGAAAGGCTTCAAGTAAGAGTTTCAGGTTGGGATTAGTATACGCCTGCATATGTATTTCTTTATGCTGTATTGAAAGTGTAGTCTTAAGTGTTGTATCGGAATGTAAAGACATTATGAATGTTTGTAATTTGTTTATATCTAAAATGGCCCAAATGACTGTTTTAGCATGCCACCCTTGTGGGGTAGTACTCTGATATCATCATGGATGTCAGATACGTGTCCTATGAGAGTGGGGTGCTACACACCAGCCTCTATTGTTTCATATCACAACCCTAAATTCAAATCTAAATTCTGGCCCAACTTATAGAAAGCCTTAGGTACATGATTGAAGTTTAGTACTGCATTTTACCCTTAGACGGATGGCTAGTTAGAGAGAACTATTCAGACCCTTAAGGATATGCTTAGGTCCTATGTTATGGAATTCAAGAGGAGTTGGGACACCCACCTACCACTATAATAACAGTTATCAGGGCAGCATTGGCATGACCCCTTATAAGGCGCTTTATGGAAGAAAGTGTAGAACTCCAATATATTGGGATGAGGTAGGTGAAAGGAAACTAATAGGCCTTAAACTTGTGTAGGTGACATTAGATAAAGTCCAGATTATTCAGGATAGATTAAAGATGGCCTAGGATAAATAGAAAAGTTATGTGGATAATCATTGTAGAGATCTTGTATTTGAAGTTGGAGATAACGTGTTTCTTAAGATTTCCCCTTGGAAAGGCATATTGAGATTTAGGCTAAGTCCACATTATATAGGACTGTATGAAGATACAAAAAGGATTGGACCAGTGGCATATCGATTGAGGTTACCAGACAAACTTGCGATGATTCATAATGCCTTCCATATGTCTATGCTTCTCAAATATCTAACTGATCCATCTCATGTAATCACAGAATAACTAGTGAACCTAAAAGAGGATTTGACTTTCAACGAAGAACTACTACAAATCCTCAACCACAGAGAACAAGTTCTGTGTAACAAGACCATTCCACTAGTTAAGGTACTATAGAGGAACCAGGCGATAGAGGGATTTACATAAGAGCCTGAGTGGCAAGTCCATACATTATACCCTCATTTATTTAAAGCAAGAACGCTCAGTTAAATTTTGAGGATGAAATTTTTTATAAAGAGGGGTGATTGTAAAACCTCGAACTTTCCCTTCTATCAGTTTATAGATTTTATTCTGGGTGAATAGTATTTTTGGATGAATAGTGAACTTGGGTTAATATTAATTCCACTTGAATAGGGATTTTGAGAACCCAACCCCGAAGAAAAATTAAAAATACCCAAAATTGATTATAGTCAAATGACATTAAAAAAATAAAAAACAAGTCCAATCATATGAATTTTGGGAATTTCATAAGTTTAGGACAAAAACGCACTTTTTGGAAAATAATGGGAATTAATGATTTTAAACCCATTGAAAATTTTGTAAGCACCTAATTACTAAGTGTTGATCCTAATTAAAGTATCCTATGATCAATTTGATGGTGAGATGGTTGTGGAATATTTTCGGTATTTAATTTGGTTTATAGGTGAGTAATCCATGAAAGGGTGAATTGATCTTTTTACATAAATGGAGTTAATTATCAAATTCTAAATGACTCACATTTGTTGACCAATTAGAAGACTCCATATGGTTTGAGAGACATTAAATTAGATGATGATGAGTCATTTAAGATGTTTAATAAGAAAATGAAATGTGTAAAGTATTAAAGTAGTATAAAAAAAAGGCAAAAGAAGACAAATTTTGGCTCATTTGAAAGGGTAATTTGTGAGAACCAAAAAGAAAGGAAGAAAAGAAGAGAGAAAGAGGGAGAATTCGACCAAGGAGAAGAGGAAGAAGAGAGGTTCCATTTTTGGTAGATTTGGAGTAGAAATTGAAGAAGTCTTGACCTAGGATTGGTGTTCACGAATTTCCTAAGATATTGGGGGAAAAAGTGGTAAGTTTTTCTTGGTTTAAGTTGTTTATTTTGTGGATTTAATATTGAATGGAGTTATTTAAGATCAAAGGTCGTTTTTCACTTATTATGGAGTAGGTAATAAAATTGAAAGCATGAAAAGGTTGAAAACAACAAAAGTGAATCAAGAAACTAATGTTAGGGTTATTATGTTCATGTTATATATTTGATGTCAATGAAGTAAAGAAATGAAAAAGGATTGAATTAGAATTGGTTCGAGTTCATTTATGTGTAATAAAGAGAAGACGTGTTAAGAAAAATGGAAGGATAGTGAAAGAGTGGTGTATTAGGCCAAACTATGAACTATTGGAGAAAATTTGTAATTTTTGGTTTATTAAGTTTAAATGATTCTTGGTATGGACCTTAAGTGAAATGTGTTGAAAAGTTTGAAAGAAAGTGGAATAGTATATATATGTGTAGTGAGGAAAATTCGGCCCTAAAGAGGAAAGTAATTGATGATGTGAGTCATTGAAGTTCAATTATGGTTAAGGTGTAAATAACTGGAAACCTTCAGGTTATTTTTCATGAAAAATCCAATGTAAAAAGTTAACGTGACCTATTTGGCAATATTATGGCTAGCAATATTATGGTTTAAGCGGATGGGATGATGTTTTAGAAAAACATATTAAGTAAATTTCAAAGTTAGATTATGAAATGGAAACCAATGGAATAACTTATGGTAGTTGAAACCAAATTGATAGTTGTAATGCTTTATTTACTATAGTGGAGATAAATGATTAAATGACTTGTAAATTGTGTAGGTCAAGAAGGGACATTCAACACGTGAGTGTACTTAGTGATAAATCACAAAACTGAGTGTATTTTAACTATTTTATATGACTTAATTCTTTATAAAAGAATTGATGACATGTGAGTGTATTTTTAAATTGATTTATGAAAGAAAAATGGTTTCTATTTTGTCATGAAAAGCATGCTTATGAATAAGTTCATTGGTGTTGCTACTTGAATTTGAAACCTAATTTTTATGAGATTTATATATATGCTTTGAGATCGTATCGAATTGAAATTGCATATTCACTGAATTGGCACGACAGTGGAATTTGAACATAAACTGAATTGGTAGAGAAATGTGCCCACCTATGTATTAATTGTTGTTTAACCTATGGTGCGCCGTTAGGTTTCCTTATACATATAATTGTACCGATCAGAGTACTTCTTAATGTGCATGGCAATGTTTGGGGGGCGTCTGTCACTAACGATGGGTGGTGTCATGTCTATCAGCATGTCTTATGAGTCACCCTTTGCTCGTATGGAGTATATATTATGCTAGCACTATTATGGGTAAGTGATACAGAACTAGCTCCATTACTAGAGGTTAGCCAGGCACAGGTAAGCGATACAGAACCAGCCCCGTGGCCTTACACCTAACAGTACCAAATGGAAAAGAAAATTTTAAAAGAGAAAGTTCAAAAAACTATCGATTACCATCTCTATTTACCTTACAATACAAGAGGAACTTGATTGTGTTTTACATATGCATTGATTATAAGAATTTGTTATGTCAAAACATTGGTTATTGCTTAAAAAGAAAAGGAAATTGTCTTTGTTCTTTATGGAGATTAATGTTTATATAAACATTTTGAATGGAAACCATAACACTCACTGAGCTCATTTAGCTCACCCTTTATTTTCTATTCTTTTTTCTAAATTTAACCTCCCAAGTGCACGCTCAAGGATTTCAGTAGCCGGGACTCCACCATTTGTGTAGCTACCTTCATCACGTTTAGTTGTGTACGCAGTTTTGTTTGTGCATTTTTTTACATGTATTACATAATTATGATCCTGTTTTGAAGAACTTTTGTGTAAAATAGATTATAAATGTTTTACCACGTATAGTTCATCATCTTTATAAATATGTCTTGACCTTGATTTTGTGAAAATATCTTTATTTATAAAAATTTTTAATTAAATGCATGAATGTTTTTGAACCTTTGAGATTGTTTCTAAATGGACTTGAAGTCTAGAAGTAGCAATGGTGCTTTGATTAAGTGGATAGAAGTGTTTGAATTGCTATTTAGGATCCTAAAAATTTTGGTTTTATTAAATAAGAGTTGTTACGCTTTTTAAATTTTTAATGAAGGTTACTTTTAAAAACTTCCACTACTACCCCTTTTTTTTGTTATATTGAGTTAAAATATTTTGAAGAAAGGCAAAAGGCTTAGCTCTAGGGGAACTTTCCAGTTGGTTTGGACATTGACTAGAGGGCTTTTATAGGGTGCCAGGTAGGTCGCCTAGTCATTAGGAAAGCCTGTCAGGCCACGTTTGTTTTATCTTAAGGCCTCCACATGAACAGACCAAATTATCTCCTAATTATGCCAAATATATGTTTCTTGGTTATAGTGACAAGCATAAAGGCTATCTTTGTAACATTTAATATTTGGGGCTAGACCCCAAAATTGTGAATTGAGCATATTATGAGAAATTAGAAGTGCATTGCATGCTTATGTATCATTGTATATTCACACCACATATGGATATTTATTGTTGAATTTTAAAATATTGTTCATGAATTCATTGACATTTTTTGGTATAATTAACTGAATAATGTGATTTAAAATGTGAATTGTGATTTATTAGTGGTGAAAATTTAATTGGAGACTATTAGTATTATTTCAAAATTTTTGGTGAATTTTAGGAATTTCTGAAATTTGGAATATTTTTGGATTAAAAAAATATTGAAATATGGGCCCATTATAGTGTGAAACGTGGACTAATTAAATATTGACAAATGGATCACATGCATGGTGACATGTGGAGAGGTGTGATACTTACACGTGGATTAATGAGTTAGTGACAAAGGTTTTACATGCAAGAGAACATGTAGTTACATGTTTTAGATGGAAGGTTCTTCTGCAGCTCTCCCTTGTTGTCATTCACTAAGGTTAGCTTTTATCAAAACATTATGCACCAAGTTTTTATTCTCATGTAATTTATTCACTCTTTTTATTGGCAAAATTGCTGAATCAAGTAACTCTGATGACGTTTACAATGTAAATATATATATACATGCATGTGAAGTTTACATAGTGTAGTCTTGGTGAATGCATAAACTGAATGACTTAGATGAGGAATTGAGGTTATGAAAGTATGAAGATAGCAGTAAGTGTATCTGGACTTGAATTTTCTTTTCTGAGTGTCGTGAAATTGTGATATTGCTGAAAGAATGAAAAACACAGTAGTGAGAGAAAGTATATGTGAAGTTTCAGTTTTGATCAATTACTGTACAAGCTTGCATTTGATGTCTTTAGAGCTTGTACTGGGTATAGAAATGTAGAGTATATGAATTAGGAATGGAAAGACTAGTGGGAAGCTACAGAAATTGGTAGAAAGAAACACACATGCACGGGTATGCATGAAGTTCTCACGCCTGTGATTAATAGTTCTAGGTTATTCATGAGTACAAAACTCACGATCATGAGATGAGGGAAAGAAATAAGTTGTTTTCGATGTCTGAAGTCGCGATCACGACTCTGATAGAAGAGGTGTGACGCACGATCGTGACTTCGTAGGTGCAAGTAGGATATCGCGAACATGCAGACACACGATCGTGACCTTCAACGTTGAGTTTTCTTCTGAACATCCTTTGATATTTTTGCTATAACTTCTTCACACGATATCTAAATGACATGAGACTTAAACCAATAGATTCCTAGCACATTTTTCTAACTCTTGATAAAAATTGGTAGCTTTCTAAATTTGTTTGTAATATATTGATTGAATAAAAGTAAGGAATCTGTTGGAGTAGTATGAACTAGAATATTTTATTGAACATACTTCAGTATTTTGATTATAACTTGCTCTTTATATTTCCAAATGGGATTATTCTCAATTAAAATGAAATTAGAGAAAAAAAGATACAATTTTTATGAAGAAGAAAAATTGTAATTATGGTGCTAAGAATTCTAAAATTTGTTCTAAAGTTGAAGTAAGAGTTTTGTTATAGATTAAGAACAGACCGATGTATTTGGAGTATAACTTTCAGTATATTGAACCAAATTGAATTAACTTGGTATCATTAGAGACATAAGACACAGAGAAACAATTGTTTAGGTGGAAATGACATGATTGATCATAAATAGTTGTCTAGAATGGAATGTTTTTAGAAATAGTTGAAATGGAGAATGAGTGATTGAATTTTGATACAATTGATATGTACATCATTGTAATACAGAAATATACCTGAGAATTTGTCATTGAACATACATGATACATGAAAATTTGATAAATGTGTTTATTCTATTACATAAGCACTCTAGTGATTTGAAATTGTTTTATCGCATATAGAAGAGCAAGTAGCACAACTGCTTCCAGATATTGCCAGAACATCAAGGCAATAGGCTTAATGGAGCAACTATAAGTAACCTAAGATGGTCTCACTTTATTTGTTATGTTCTGTATATTACTGAATGGTATTGATATATTACTAAACTGCATTAACTGATTGTGTACTGAATTTCGGACAATATATGTCCGAGGCATTCGATGCATACAAACAATATTAGAAGTGCTACTTATATATGAATGAGACTGCCTAATTGAATATTCTAATTCTCAATGAAAGTTGAATGCCGGACTAAGGTCCGATGACTATGAGATTCTGATTGTGCATCAGATGTGATTGATATATATGGTGTCTTCTGTATTTGATGCATTTTATAAAATGTATGCCTAGATAAAGGCGTTGTGACTGGAGTAGCCAGTATGAAAGTGCTTACTTGTAGAGCTTTACTCTTTGATTTCTGTTTCTGCATATAGAGCCTTGCTCCATAATTTCTATTCTGACTGAGCCCAATGGGCTGGTATTTATATATGTATGTGAAAGGAACTCGATCACAACAATAATAATGAATCTGGAGTCTCATATGCATTTGTATTTGTAAATATATGTTCTAAATTTGCAACGATAACATGATATGCCATGATAGAGTGAGTATTGAATTATTCATAAGCTGAATGAATATATATGAGATAATATGATTGATTATGTTTTGTTATACAAGTGAACCAACAAGGATGGTTACTCAACTAAGCTCGCAAAACTCATAAAAATTGCAACATGGCTTTCCAGGTTCAATAAAGATCTCTAGATAGGCTCTAAGTAAGAGTTCTAGGTTGGGATTAGTTTGTGTCTGCATATATATTTCTTTATGTTATATTGAAAAGTGTAGTCTTAAATGTTGTACAATGTATAAGAAAATGTTCTTAAAATGTAATGTTATTATGACTACAAGTGTTTCGTTTTTGTAATGGGTCCAAGTGTCTACTGAAACTCTGATGAGTTAAATAATGATTGTAATTTTTGAAACTGAAAGTGTTGTTTATAAAAATTGGATCATTTACTGTTCTAACATACCACGTTCGTCAGATTCGTACTTGGATATCACTCAGGATGTTGGGTACGTGTCTTGAAAGAGTGGACTGCTACAATCTTTGTTATGATTTCCAAACAAGTGCATCTCACATCATGTGAAATTTTTAAAAAATTTAAATTATTTTTCATTTCATTTGAAAGCACTTACACATTCCACTAGTGAAACTTTGCCATTCCTTCCTTCATTTTCTAATATTTCTCATTTAGAAAATAATTTAGAAACTGACTCTTTAGGTTCAAGTCAACCTAATCCTGCTCCTAAAGATCTAGTAAGTCCAAAATTATTATCCATGCCCCTTTCTCCTCCACCTAAGCCACATCATTTAACTTGTTCCAACTTAGGAAAACCTCTAGATAGATATGGTTATTCTCCTTAATAGTATGGTACTTCCACTGCTTATCTTATCCTCTTGGTCCCATTTCCATACCTTATAATTATAAATAAGAAACAGAAATTGCATGTTGGAAAATTGTCATGGAAGAGGAAATTTTGGCTCTTGAGGCAAACCAAACTTAGGAATTAATCCCTACTCCATCTGATGCATCATTGGTTGGTAGTAAAGAGGTGTATACTATAAAAGTCAAACCTGATGATTTTGTTGATAGGTTTAAGACCAACTTAGTTGCTAAAGCATTTATGCTAGAACATGATATTGACTATAAGGAGACATTTTCTTTAGTGGCTAAGACGATAACAATTCAAATGTTTTTAGTTATGGCATCCAGTAAATGATAGTCTTTACATCAGATGGATGTCATATATCTAATCCCAATTTGGTATGCAAACTCAATAAGTCACCTTATAGACTCAAATAAACTCCTTGTGCAAGGTTTGATAAAGTCTCATCTACTATTAAATCAGTTAGGTTTCAAAAAAGTTACAATGATCATTCATTATTTACTTCATATTCCTTTAATGGCATCATTGTTTTACTATTGTATGTTGATAATATAGTTATCACAAGAGATGATCAAGAAGTTATTGACAAGTTAAAGAAAATTCTCCAATCTTCCTTCCACATGAAAGATCTTAGCCATTTGTCTTATTTCTTGGGATTAGAGATTTATCAAACAAAGAATGACATATATCTTACACAACGAAAGTGTACTGTTGATTTGGTCTAATTATTTGATCTGACCCTCTGTCGATTTCTTGACATCCAATCTTGTGCTACACCAATAGAGCTCAATCTTAAATTAACAAAAAATGCTGGATAACCATTATTTGATCTGACCCTCTGTCTGCATTTTGTTGGTAGTCTTATATATCTTATAAAAACTCAGCCTAGCATTTCGTACGTTGTCCAAATAGTCAATCAATTTGTTTCTGAACCTTGTAAGTTGCTTCTTTTTGCTCTTCATCCCATTATTTGATATTTGAAAAATACTTTGGGAAGAGGTATATTCTTTTCTTCAACATCCTTTATATAGCTTATTGCATGTTTTGATGTTGATTATGTTGGGTGCCTTGATACAAGGTGTTCAACTAATGGCGAGTGTATCTTTTTTAGTTCATCCCCTGTTTCATGGAAATGCAAGAAACAAGATGGAGTTGCAAAGTCATCAATTGAACCCAAATATCACTCCATGTCATCTTTTAGTTTAAATTTAGTTTGGCTTCATCAACTTTTATTGGTTTTTTTCATTTCATTTGATAAACATACATCTCTTTATGTTGATAATATTGGCGCTATTTGCATAGCAACTAATCTTGTCCATCATGAATGCTCGAAATACATTGAGGTGGATTGCCACTATATTTGTGATCTTGTGCAAGATCAAAGTCTCTAACTTCATTACATTCCTTCCGAAGATCAATTTTCTAATTTGCTTACTAAATCTATGACATCTATATGACACTAATATCTAGTTTCAAAATTGATGCTTGTGGACGCCTAGCATCAATTATTGGGTAATATTGCCTTAATATTAGCCTTTGTATTAGGAACTTTAATATTAGCATTATAAATTTGTACTTTTTCATTTATTGTATTTCTATTATTATATACCTAATTTGTTTTATAGTCTTGTAGATAAATACATACACACCAATAAAGGAGAAATCGTTTTTTCCACCAAACTTTGGTCTTTTGCAATATTATATTTGTGTTGTTATCAATATTGTCCTTAATAGAGATGTAAGCAAGTTCTAAAAAGACTTTAAAAGAAGAGCAGTAAAGAACCAAAGAACTCTGGATTAGACATCTATCGATAAGACCCCTTCATCTTGCTGAAGCTGAAGTTGAAGAAAGTCTTTTGCTATGGGTTTTACCATCTTTTTCCATAAATTTTTGATGGCCCATGATCTAACAAGATAAGAGAGTAATAGTAAATACTAAATAGAAACAGCATTTTATTAGTGAAATCATAAACAAAAGTACTGTCTGTTATTGTAATAGAGCTACCAAATATTCCATTCTCCATTCCCTTAATAAAAATTTGAGCATCAGGTCAGTCTTAATGTTTCTTTGTTATTGATTTCTTTTCATAATCTAGAGAACAAGGTAGTATAAATTTAGGATTATTATAGTTTTTAGGGAGAGTTACTAGGGTAGATCAATTCAATTTTGCATTAAGTGCCAATAAGAATTATGCTATACAGATTAGAAGATTGTCAACTGATTATCGCATTAGAAAGAGCATCTATTAATAAAGTTCAACCCTAATTTCATGTAACTAAAGATACAAGATTGCCACTTTGTTATACCATTAGCTCAACAACTTAAGGCATCATCTGACCTTTTTTATAGAATCTTTTTTGTTCACCAGATTCAGTTGCCTCTAATTCTAAAACAATGCTTTACCTAATTTAATATATAAACTTGTTGGAAAATTGAGGTGAGGTCTGATTTCATATGCAATAGAATAAATACAATTTTTTTTGTTTAATTTATTAAAATTGAAGATTAATTTAAATATATAACATGATTAATAGATAAAATAAATAAATTATTAATCATAATTAGTATCTTGTTTTAAAGCTTAATCATTTTTCTTGTAGTTTCTGTTAAATTGTTTATAAAATTAGTTTATCTAGACTACTATACCTACACAATTGTCTGGTTTCTAATAATATCTACAAAATATGTTGAGAGAACTCTGTAACTGTTTCAGAATGGGTTAGCCAAAGAGTGCTAGTTACATGAAGCCTAAACCTATTTGTAATAAGCTTTAGATATTTTATTGATTTAATGAGAATAAAATTTTAATTTCAATTAAATTTTAATTTGAACTATAACTAATTTTAATTAAATAAAAATTATGCCTAAATAAACCTTGCCTCTATATAGTTTATGTTACATCCAATGACTGCCTAATGTACTCTTGACTATAATAATTCATAAGCAGTATCAAAGTATAGTAATCCCTATATGAGATACTTTAGAGATCTCAAATTAAAGGATCACTCTTTTATTCATCATAGTGAGGGTTTCCATAAACATACAAGTAATTTGTCAAATAAAATTCTCATGTGGAGCTAGTTTAGTGAACTTGTTCTCTAACAAACACCCATAAATTTACTTAAGCATTTTTATATTTTAGTCTATGAGATAAACTATTTCCTTTATAATAAATAATTCCAACACATGCTAGTCTTTTAACTTTATATTAATATCCAGTCTTAATAGAAGAATGACAAGGAATAATTTACAAATGATATATAAATGCAATATAAATCACATGATTATAACTTCATCATGATTTTATTTGCAATGTATATTTATCTAATGGACTTTTACCGTATACATATGAATATGTACATGATAAATAATGTCTTTTAAATAATTATGGCACTAAACTACAACCAGCTAATTAGGTTTAGGGAATAAACCAATAATCCCTAACTTACACTAAGTAGTTGTTTAAATATCTAAGACCATATCACCATATGCCAATCATGCTACTGTTGGAACAGTGGTTTAGTAAGAGAATTTTGTAAGATCCTCTATAGTGAGCACGTGCTTAAATCTTACAACTTTCATCTTAGTTATCATTATAATTAAGAAAAAATTGCCTAAATACATACTTAAGCCCTTGATGAGACATGAGCTCCTTTTACATGTCTAATGGCTCTAATATTTTATTATGCATTACCATTTAAACAATATAAGGAACTATACTAGGTTTATTAAAGAACTCATTAATTCATTTAATCATTTCCACTAAATGAAAAATATATTATGATTTGATTAGTAATTAATTCTACATCGGAATATTCTAAAATTAAAATAATATTGTTCTAAATAAAATATACCTTTACCAGTATTTACTTTTAAAGTTAATATCCTTATAATCTTGAACTCCAATATCAACTAATATATAGAATAATAGATATCTTTGATATTTTACAAGTATGAGATATCTCAAATATTAAACACCTTTAGTACATTATCTATGTACTTGGAATATAATAGGTAAACAACTTTTATATCTATCTCTATAGATTTGATTCCTAGAATTAATATGTTACCCTTTAATATCTAATAAAACTTGTTATTAGGCAATTATATTTCCAATAACTAAAAAAATGAATTATTATTTCGAGCAACATATCTCTACATACTCCCACAAAAAGGACAATTATACTCCCACTAACCTTCATCTATAAAACAAACTCTTTGAGTTCATAATAAAAGTGAATCTTTCAACGTCTCATAGCCTTGACACTATACATCAAATTTCTTAATAAAGGAACTAGTTCTAATTAGTTGTATTGTCATAATATTTGAACCTGACAATTTTATCTTACTCCAACTACTTATCTTAGGAACCATTCTCCTGCAAATATTTATTGAAATAAATAATTTGTTCAATAAATCTGTAAGATTATCTTCAAATTTTTTAGATGAAGCATGTATTATCCAATAAGTTTAAAACTAAATTATATATTACCAAAATCATTAACTTTGAATCTTTTGAAGTCTTAACATTTCATATATTATGAAATCTTACTAATTTATTTGGTTGGAACTTTCAAAGAAATAAATATTGCATCATACAATATCTCATACTTTATATTCCTCTTTAAATAAATCCATAATCTTATAAAATTTAGTTATAAAGATATTCACTAAAGAGTCACATTCCCCATATATAGCCGAAAATTTTAAATCTTACCATATTGATCTCATTAAAGTGCTTTAACATTCTTAATGCTTAGTTTGTACTTAGATGTAAACAATTTGAACTTTTCAACATTTCAAATAAATAATTCATTTAACACATATGACTACATCGTATAAAGTCACTAGTAAATTTATTCAAACACATGTATTATCCTTATATGAATGTTATTACATCCCATACAACATGTATGTAAGATTTCATAATTCGTTACCATCATTATCCTTCCATTAAAGGTTAAATTGGTAATTCTTTAAATTCATAAGTTTCACAAGTTTCATAATATTCAAAAGTAAAAAGGATACATATATCCTTGGATGTAACTTTGTGATTCTTATTATATTGATTTAACTATTATTTCATAAAAGGATAGTTTTGATTTTCATAAATTGTATCTAGCCACTTATAATAGGTATAAGATTCCCTTTATCTAACACTTACAAACTATTTGTATTAATTTGGATTAACATTTTTTACTCAAAAATTTATTTATTATCTTGCCTTGAACATTATAATAATATTAAATCTAAATTCAATATCAAATATTCAAAATCATGAATTAGAAATATTTATGATCCCTATAATATCATGTATTGGTAAGAAAAGTCATGCACCTATTTTTCTTCTAATGACAATTATTGTCATATAATAGCAAAGCTGTTAATTATAGTCCATATTTATGCTTTTAGTAGGCTAAATTATCATCAAAGTATATGGGACATTAGTCAACCCAAAATATCATTATAATTTGTTGTCTATATGGTTTTCACATGTCTTTAGAACTTTGACACTGAAACCTCAACAAGGATTAGTAGAAAAATTGTATAATAGACATATAAATTTTCTTTTTGACTTC
Source organism: Erythroxylum reticulatum (assembly GCA_025504915.1). Classification (NCBI taxonomy): domain Eukaryota; kingdom Viridiplantae; phylum Streptophyta; class Magnoliopsida; order Malpighiales; family Erythroxylaceae; genus Erythroxylum; species Erythroxylum reticulatum. The sequence goes on along the minus strand of JANSVA010429869.1, from coordinate 26,929 downwards.
AGCAACTCTTTTTAAGTATAATCCTATGTTTAAGAAATTTGGCTCACTAATCACTTGATATCAACTATACTAAACAAGGTAAATTCCACTCAAAGCACAATATAAATATAAGAAAAGCAAGTAATTGATTATATGTCATTACTACCTAGTACGATGAGGAATTTAATCATATATTTGGTTATTTTTACAATTTAATTCAAAATAATATCCTTCACTACAATTTGAAAAGATTACTCTGATCTCTCTAATATTTTAAGACCCCATTCAAAATTTTGTTTGATCTTGATTTGCTCAACAAACCAGCTAAAATGAAATTAGGCAGGTAAAAACTTTATTAATCACATCATATATGACTTATATATCTGCTAGGAGACAACTCTTTCCAAAGTATATCTTATATGTTAATCCTAATCCTACCTCTAAATTCATATGATCATGAGCTTGCTCATCCAAATTACACAAATTTAGTTAGGTAGGACATGTCATTATAAGACTAAATATATTCAGGTTAAAGCAACCTTAAGTTTGCTCAATAGGCTTAGTAATAAACAGGCCTCTGGTTTATTCTTATAACAATGGAAGGTAAAAATTACATTTTCAATATGTACTTTATTTTAACAAGAGATTTAAATTTTTTAGTTTTAGTCAAGACAAAATTGCATGTAAAATATTACACATACAATGTAGCATGCATCCAATATATATATATATAAGATGTAATTATATATGTGTGTGTATATATATATATATCAAAGATATAAATAAAACATGTAATTTTTTATGTTATTAAAACCAAATTATGGGCATAATATATCAAGCTTCGTTTAATTCTAGTTATTAATCCTCTAATCTAAAATAATATTTCCAACTACTTGGATAATCAAGATTAAAAATATTGATTCATAAATAAATTAAATCCCTATTCTAAAAAGACAATTAATTTGATTTCAAAACAAATTTCACCTTTAATTGGAAACTATTTCATATTATCTTGACTCCTTAGCAAAATTTAATTGAAAATAATTTTTAATAAATTATACTTCTTATTACTTTTTAGAAAAACTCAATTTTCAAAATTCAATAAGTAAGAAATAATCCAATTAAAAAGCTATTTCCAATCTAATTAGCAATTATTTTTCTTTAATTAGGAAACTTTTTTTAATATTACAAAAAACTACTTTAAAATATAAATAAAAAAATTTAAATTTAATTTGAAAAGTACATTACATTAATTTAGAGAATAATTTATCAATTAATTATAAAAATATTTAATAAATTAGAAAAGTATTTTTCTAGCAAATCAAAGAAGGATGATTTTCGTAATTAATACATGAAAATATTTTCAAATTTAATTAAGAAAAATATTTTTTCTAATTAATTAAGAAATGTACTATCAAAACTAAAAAAGAAATAATTTCTAAATAAAACATAATACTAACCCTTTAAAATAATAAGCTTATTTTATTTCAATAAAAGTAAAATAACTAATTTTAATTTAGAAAACATCTTTAGTAATTACTTAAAAATTTTCTTAATTTTAAAGGACTTTAATTAATAACTAATTTTAATATAATTAAAATTCAATTAATTTTATTTCCATCCTAACTACAACTTCCTTAGGTGCAACTTCATAAAATATTAATCAAGAATCAATTTAATTATATTTTTATCATAATTAATTTAATATTAAAATTAAGATCTCATCTTAGTTTATATAATCTCATTATATTAATTTATCTAATATAATCTAATTATAAAATAACCCTTTTAAATGTTTGCTTGATTTTTTTTATTAGTTTGATAACTAATTTAATTTAATAATTTTGATACATAAAAAGTTAAATTAAATTCTAAAATATTTCTAATAAAAATAATCCTGTAAAAATAATTTTCAAATATTAGAAACATTTTTTAAATTTATTAGAAAATTAAACCAATATAATCTCACTTAAATCAATTTAATTAAAAACAAGGCTTAAAAATATATAAATAAATAAAATTTGAATAGGGGACTGCCTGGGATATGCAACTTCTGACCACTAGATGCTTATGACTTTGTAAGGCACATGTTTTTACATCTAGGCCTTATTTGGTTGACATGGATTCTTGCTTAGGAAGGTAATCTTTTTCCTAGGATTTATTTTATCACGTTTGCTTCTTTTTTTGAGTAGTTAGGAAAGTAAAAACTTTCCCAATATAGGAAAAGTAGTAGCATTTCAATTACATTTTAAATCCTAGTATCCCCTCAATATTTAGATTACTTTTTCTTGAGAATTTAATCTAAAATTATGCTAGCCAATTCAGCCCTTCCTTCTCTTTCAATTATACGGCAACTCTTTTATAAAACCCTACCTCCTTTTCAACTATTCTTATTGTTTTGCCGTTAGTAGGATTTTGGATATTTTTTCTCAGAAGTTTCAACCGACAATCTTCAGGTTCATATTTTTTCCTTCTCATTTAACGTTTTTGTAGTTTTTGTTTGATTTATGAAAGTAATTTATGTTATTGCTCTTGCTTTTTTTTTTTTCAATTAGTAGCATTTTAGACTAAATTATGGTGTTTTTGTACTCCAAATGCCTTAGATTGGCTTTCCTTAGCATAGTTTTTGGCTTTTCCTAACCCCTTCCGTCCTTACTCCTCGAGCTTCATCCCTTGGCCTTTTGGTGTTCACTGTTTGCTCGTCTCTCCCTTCAATTCAATTACTTGGTCCCATCCATTTCTTCTCTATATGGTCATTTCAGTTTTGTATGGTCTGTGATTTTGAGTTTCTGTTGGGGTTAGGGCTAGGAAATAACTAAGTCCATGGCTACACTTAAATATTTTTTCCTGATGTGGACATAAAAGATGCATTTTGGCAAGTTGGCAACAAGTTGATGGCCTTCTCTTTCTCCCATTCTACAAATATCCCCTCAACAAAGTAGATAAACTTTGCTAAATAAAAACAAAATCAACTCAAACAATATAGAAAATACGATACTAATGGCAAACTTCGAATATGCAGAGTACTTGAAGGCAAAACTTAAATAAGAAAGAAAAACTTATTTGAAAGATGTAGTACATTTCATTTTTCAAACTAATTATAAAACTTTAGATATGACATCAATCAAGAACATGAGTGCTAAGTAGAACTATAATATGTTAAGGATGCACTACTCGTGGATAAGCTTATCTAAATTTCCATAAACACTATTCTTTCTGATATATACAAAGCCTACATGCTATAATTAATTTATTATGTTGCAGATTTTGATCTTCATGTGTATTTGTAGTATCTTATTTGTTGTGTCTTCTTATTCTATTCAATCAAGTTCAATTTTTTATTTTAAATTTTGTTGATTAGTTGATAGGTGATAAAGAATGGTTGGAATGGATTTGGATGCAAAGAATAAATTATTTTATTTATTAATGGATATGCAAAAGAAACGATTAGACATGTTAAGAGTCATAGTACATCCTTTAGGTCGTAGTATTGCATCATGGAGAATATTGTTAAAAGGTCCATACTCTGTTGATGAATACAATCGATCTCGATACCTTTATAGGTTGATATATGCTAGTGATTCAACATGTCGTTCGGAGTTACGTATAGATAGATTCACATTTAGAAGATTAGTAAATATGGTTAGAACTATTGGTCAATTAATAGATGACAGGAACACAATTATAGATGAGCAAGTAGCAATGTTTCTGTACATTCTTGGACATCACCCAAGAAAAATCATACGATAAAAACTGACTTCTTACGCTTAGGAAAAACAGTTACTATGCATTTCAATCTAGTATTAAATTTAGTTCTTAGACTTCAAGGAGAATTGCTTAAAGTGCCTAAACCTTTACCTCAGAATTCCATAGATGAGAAATGGAAATGGTTTAAGGTAAATATTTAATATTTAATATATCAATTGATATATTTATTTCTTAATTATATGATATAAGTATTCATGGAATTTGATTTTTTAGGATTGTTTAGGAGCTCTAGACGATACTTATATAGAAGTGAGGGTACTTGAAGTTGATAAGCCTAGGTATCAAAATAAAAAAGGTGACCTGGCTACAAATGTTCTAGGAGTTTGCTCACAAAACATACAATTTATTTATGTCCTCCCTAGGTGGGAATGTTCAGTTACATATGCGAGAGTGCTCCGAGATGCATTAAGTAGAAGAAAATCAGGGATGGTAAGTTAAAAATAAAAAGTGAAATATTAAAATGTATACATATACATATATATATAAATTCTTAATATTTAAGGTTATTACTATCTAGTGGATGCGGGATATACAAACGACAGAGGATTTCTTGCAGCATTTCGAGATCAAAGATATCATCTTAATGAATGGACTCCAGGATATCAACCAAAAACCCCCCAAAGAATTGTTTAATATGAAACATTCTTCAGCAATAAATGTTATTGAAAGATGTTTTGGGTTGTTAAAAGTTTGTTGGCATGCCATTAGGAACTCAAATTGATATCCTATTAAATTGAAAAGTAAGATTATAACAGCTTGTTGTCTTCTTCATAATCATATAAGAAGAAATATGCCTATTGATCTAGCAAAAGCTAATTTAGATGCAGAAGAGGAAGAAAAAGAAAATGAAGGTGGGGTTGAGTTAGTCGGAGAGTCGATCACTTCAGTCGAACCATATAAGGAATGGACAAATTAGAGACAAAATTTAGCCAATCAAATGTTTGATGAATGGATGCAATCTAATAAGAAGGAGGATGCTGAGCCTTAAAGAGATTAGCCAATCAAAGGTAATTCTTAAGGTGAAGGAAGTTCAGAGAAAACACATCGCAAAAGGAAAAGGAGTACTGATAGTTTAGTTTCATGTTTGTAATATGTCATTGAAAAGCTTACTGAAGGTTTGGAGAAATCTAACGAGCAAATGGCTAAAGTTGCAGAATCTATTGCAGGGCCGAATCAGAAGGAATTTGAGAATAGGCGGAAGAACTTAGCAAACTGAAATTCTTAACACAAGCTGAACGTATTAGAGCTAGAATAAAACTTGTAAATAATCCAAATCATATGGATTATATTTTTCACTCTTCAAGATGCTGACAAAGAAGAATATCTAAGGCAGATTTAAAGAGTAATTAGTTTTTAAAATTTATCTTTATACTCGGTTGAGGTTTTTTTAGTATTTTTCAATACTATATTTATTATATAATAGTATTATATGATTAAAATATCATAAATGAAAATTTTAACATTTAATAATATAACTTGTATTACAAATTAACTTTATTTAACAATTTCAATTTTTATTCGAATTGTAGGGATATAATTGAAATCACAAGTCAAAATTAAATTACATTCCATGAAATACTGTTGCATACCAAATACTATAATAAAAATTCACCCAACTCTCCTATTAGAATTCTTGTAAATATCCAAATATGTGAATATCTTTACTTTCTATAAATTTATTTTTCAAAGAATCAGGTTCCAAATTCACTTTACTTTCCCACCAACCAAACCAGGCCCAAGGGTTTTTGGGCTTTCTCTTTGCCACCACAAAACTAAATTCCTGACATTGACGGTACGAGGGTAAGGAGCTGGAGCTATCGGTGCGAAAAGTTTTTCACGATGGATCAAACACTAGAGGACATAAAGACAAGGCTGGCCTCTCTTCACATGATGGTATCAATTGATGATTCGGAATAGGAAGGGGAAGAAGTTATTACTATATTATGATAACGGTTCGATGAGAACATTTTTGAAGATCCCATAACAGATTTAAAAAAACTACTACAAGAGGGCATAGTACTAGATTATTATGCTTTATTCGACAGGTACTCGAATAAACTTATGATAAGCCAGAGCTAGGATTGACAGTAAAGAAGATGGACCCTCAAACCTTACATCAAGCATATACATGGGCACGTAAACAAGAAGCGATTGTAGTAACTAGTGTTCCAGTTTAGTTTAGAAAATGTGGCAAGGTGGGTAATGCAGTGGGAGAAGGATTAAACCCCTACAAGGGAGTCAGTCATACAGCCCCTTCACCAAAACAACATACAGAGGTGAGATTGTTGCCTACATTAGGAAGTCAAGGCAACCGAACCAATACTTACAGAGGTTCGCATAGTAGTAGAATGATAAGTAGTAAGGAGTTTGGTGAAAAAAGAGCGAAAGGATTGTGTTTCTGGTGCGACGAAAAATACACCTCGAGACATTGTTGCAGGAAGAAACAATTGCAACTATACATGATTGAAGATGAAGAACAGGAGGAAGAGAAACTTGGAAGTGAAGAACCAGAGGACAGAGTTCCCCTCAATGAAGAACCAAAGGATAGAGCTCCCCTCAATCCTAATATCTCACTAAAAGCCATATGGGGCTTAAAGGAACAGATGAACTATAAGCAATTGAGGGTCATGGGAAGTCACCGAAGAAGAACCTTACATGTACTGATAAATAGTGGAAGTACCCATAAATTCCTAGATGAAAAGTTGATATGGAAGGAGAAGATGGAGGTAAGCGACATAGATCCAATAAGTATTACCGTAGGGGGGGGATTGAAATTAGATTGTAGGCAAATATGCAGAAACTTTTATTGGAAAATGTAAGGGTTGCAATTCTCTACCAAATCATTAATTATTAAGCTAAGAGACTGCAACATGGTGTTGGGAGTACAGTGGTTAGCTACTTTGGATGACGTAGTGTGCAATTTTAAAAGACATCCCATAGAGTTTCAATGGGAAGGAAAGGTAGTGAAGTTAAAAGGACAACCAGAAATGTAGGCAAGAGAGGTATCAAATAAAAACTTCCACAAGATGATCAAAAACTCTAACCAAGGTACTTTATTCATGTTATGACTGGTAGACCCTATCGAATTTCAGATGCAAAATTTGGAAATAAATGATGATGTTCAAACAAGAGATGAGTTAGATGGGTTATTAGCAGAATATGGGAAGGTCTTCCTAGAACTGAAACAATTGCCACCAAAAAGAGCATATGACCATGCAATACACCTCAAGCCAGGAGTGGAGACTACAAAAATTAGGCCATATCGTTACTTAGGGGAATAGAAGGATGCTATAGAAAAAGTGGTGTAAGAGCTGTTGAAGTAAGGATTCATACAAAAGAGTGTTAGTCGGTATGTGTCTCTAGTGATCCTTGTGAGAAAGAAAGAGAACACTTAGAGGATGTGCATTGACTATTATGAATTAAAAATATATATGATCAAGACTAAGTTTTCAATTACCCTAATAAAAGAGTTGTTGGAAGGACTGAAAGGTTTAAGCTGGTACTCGAACTTGGATTTGCGGTCTAGATATCACTAAATTCGGATGAAAGAAGAAGATATACATAAAACTGAATTCAGAACTCATGAAGGCCAAATTTGAATTTCTGGGGATGTCGTTGGCCTCACGAATGCCCCATCTACTTTTTAAAGCCTCATGAACGAAGTATTTAAACCTTTCCTTTGGAAATTTTTGCTTGTTTCTCTTATGATCTTCTTATTTATAGTATTGACTTTTAACAACACTTAAGGCATCTACGGTTGATCTTAGAGGTCTTACAACATCAACAACTATTCATCAGAGCAATTAAGTGTATATTTGGAGCAAGGAAGGTGGACTATCTGGGGCATTTGATCTCAAAGAAGGGTGTGTCCAATGAATAACAGAAAGATAGAGACCATTCAACAATGACCACAACTGCGCACTTTGAAGGAGCTCCGGGGCTTCCTAAGGATGACAGGGTACTATAGAAGATTCATTAAGCATTTTGGGATTATGGAGAAGCCCTTTAATGCCATACTGAGGAAGCAAGAAGTTGGGAGATAGGAGATGGGAGTGGAAGGAGGAGTAGCAGAAGGCATTTGAGCAGTTAAAAGGAAAGTTGGCAGCGCCTGTATTAGCATTTCCAGATTTCACTAAGCTTTTTATAATTGAAACAATGCATGTGACAAGGGAATTGGAGCTATTCTTCAACAAGAGAATCACCTTACAGTTTACCTGAGTGAGGTGATAGCTCCCGAGCATCAAGGGTTATCAACATATGAAAAAGAATTTCCTTCCATTATCAAGGCAGTAAAGCAATGGCATCATTTTCCGAATGGTAGATTCTTCCGAGTGCAAATAGACCACAGGAGCTTGAAATATCTCTAGCAGTAATGGATTTCCACATCATTCCAAAAAACCTGTCTTCTGAAGTTAATGGGTTATGACTTTAAGGTTGCTTACAGAAGTGGGAAAGAAAACATAGCAGCAAATGCACTAGCCAAAGTTTTAAGCCTCTAATTACTCACATTAGTAGTATCGTCAATACAAGCAACAATGTTAGATGAAATTTGGTAAGGATGGGAGAAGGACACAACTATAAAAGACCTTACTAAAAAGTTGGAAGCAACTAACACACCTGTGGGAAATTAATAATGAAGGAGGGGAATGTTAAGATGGAAGGGAAGAATTGTGGTAAGCTATGACAAGGACCTTCAGAAAAAAAAAAAACAATATCGCATGATAGCCCGCAAAGGGGACACCTGGGGGTGACAGCAACAACTTAAAGGATACAAAGTCTTTTCAATTGGAATCAAATGGCCAAAGAGGTGAGAAATCATGTTAAGAATTGCCCAGCATGTCAAAGGAGTAAATATGATATTCAACTTATTCGGGTTTACTACAGCCTCTGTAGGTGTCGAAAGGATGTTGGAAAGAAATCACGATGGACTTTATAGAAGGATTGCTGACCTCCTATAAGAAGTCCTCTACTTTTGTTGTAGTTAATAGATTTAGAAAGTTAGCACATTTTGAAGCTATCAAACATCCTTATACAACACAGGAGGTGGCACAATTGTTTATGGATCACATGTTTAAGTTGCATGGGATGCCAACCAAAATAATTAGTGACTAGGATCCACTCTTTTTTAGCAAGTTTTGGTGCAAAATGTTCAGATTACAGAACATGAAATTATAACTCTCCACGGCCTATCATCCTTAGACGGATGGGTAGTTGGAAGTGGTGAACAAAACGCTAAAGATGTATTAAAGATGTTTTTGTTGTGATACACCTCAGAAGTGGACAAGCTGGTTAACAATGGCAGAATGGTGGAACAATACCACACATCGTTCAGCCATAAATATTACACCTTTCGAAGTCCTCTATGGTTATCCCCCACCTCTATATGTGTCATATATTGTAGGAGATTCTAATGATATAGGAATGGATTAAGTGTTTCAGGAAAGGAAGGTGACACTTTATATCATTAAATTTCATATAAACAAACCAAAATAGAGGATGACACTGCAGGTAGACAAAAAGCACTCGAAAAGGGAGTTTGAAGAAGGATAGTGGGTATACGTTAGGCTACAAACTTAAAGACAACAAATAAGGTTGCTTATACATTAGAACTTCCTTAAGGATCTTCCATCCACCCCACCATCAGTGTATGTCAATTACAGGGCTTTGTATCTGAAAACACGCCATCGAGTCAATTGCCCACTATGGTGAGGGACATGGAAAAAATTCTAGTGGTCATTTGGGGAAGAAAAATTATGAAGAGAAATAACAAAGTAGCCACGCAAGTACTCGTACAATGGCAAGGAGGAACAAGAGAAGAAACGACGTAGGAAATGATTTATGAGCTGTAGAATAGGTTTTCGGAGGTCAACTTGATGGATAAGGTGGCTCTTGAAGACAAATGGGATGTTATGAAAACATAAGTTGTATGGACAGAAGAAGAAGACAAGAATGACGTCGAATATCATACGTTACAATAAGCAAAACACAGTGTAGGAAGCAATGGAAGCAACTAAGACTCACATGATAATAGTCTAGAATATTCCAAGGACTAGATGATATAGCCGTTGTAAGAGAATGAAAAAGGCATGCAATCTATGAATGAAATTCTATATCCTTACTCTCTCTCTCGATTCTGTATGAGTGTGTGATGAATTACGTGAGCATTAACGTAAAATCCTAACGGACTATCGCCATTAGCAATGTATACCATCATCTCCGAGACCCTTATTAGTGGTGATAGTTGCCACTAGTGATGAGCAAGACTTCACTAGCAGCTGTTATTGTTATTAGTGCTACCTTCATCAATAAGTTTGACAAGTGTCGTTGATGGCATCAAGGAGCATCGTTGATGGCGTCAAGGATGCTTTATGTGTCTCCAATGCTTATTCCTAATTCCAGATTCAAAAACAAAACTAATTCTTCAAAACACATACATACATAAAATGCTTCCAGAATATAAATCAAGCACACAAACATGACCAAAAGCATGAAGAATAAGAGGTTTAATTCTAGGTTTAATAAACAAAAACATGCAAGCATCATATCATTTCAGAGGTGTGATTGAGTTTGCAAAGGCAAATTAGGTTTCCAAAACTCGCATAAAGGAGCTAATTTCTCATATCAATTATGAGGAGAAAAAACACGTCAGGAAATGTGAATTAAGTTTATGGAAAACCAATGGAAACAATTATAGTTTTTTAAAAAACAAAAATGTTCTTACCCTAATTATTTATGATACCTTAATCACTATTAGGTAAATCGTTCAAATAATCAAGATTTTAAAACTTTAATCTTTACCAAATCAATAACAACAAAACAAATTTCATAAAATTATAAAATTAAATTATACCCTAATATCACTATTAAAACATCAGGAGAGGATCTTATTTCATGTGCAATAGAATAAATATAAAATTTTCTCTTAATTTCTTGTAAACTAATGTTACTTTAAATCTATAACATAACACACAAATATAATAAAACATTATTATAATTTGTTCTTATTCTGAAGCTTAATCCTTTTTTTTGTCATTTACCTTGAAATGTTTCAAAAATTAGTTCATCTCAAATATTATAATCATAAAAGTGTTTGACTTTTAATGATATCCACAAAACATATTAAGAGAACTCTACAGTTGTTACTGAGAAGGCTAGGCAAAGAGTGCTAGCTCTTTAAGAACCTAAGCCTATTTATAATAAGCTTTGTACATTTTAGTAATTTAATTGATATAAAATTCTAATTTCAATTAAAATTTAATTATAATTTGATTCGGGTTATACGAAAATAAAATTCAATATCTTATATTAGTCCTTATTTATTAAATATCTTATATTTAATCTTAAAGTTCTCAAACTTTACAATGAAGTCTAACTTGTTTAAAACATCTTTTCTCTCTTCAGTATGCTCTTTGTGTGTGACCCATTAGGTTATCAATTATGTTGGTAATGAATATAAATTATTTTTATTGTATTATATTTTATTTATGGCTTATTAATTTAATTTTCTTTTGAATTTCTCTATTTGATCTTGAGTTTGTGGTTTATTGTAGGAATTATGATTCATTATCATAGTCACAACTCGTAATGGAATGATGGAGTGAACTATACTTTTATGTGAGCCAAAATATGTCTTCACAAACTAGACATCACTATATGTTTTCATCACATGTTTTCAGAGGCGCAATTGATGTTTAGGTCGTGACATAATATTGGTGGGAGTTATCATTAAAATCATAAATGTCTAGTACCAACCTATATATGGGAGTGATCGAACGTATTCAGTCAACCTCAAGATGTATCATACGAGAATAACTACAATTCAGAGTGGAGTAACTCTTACTCCTAAAGATGGAACAATTACCCTCCAATTGAATACCCATGGCACTAAGCATCTCCAATTGACGAGCTAACTCTGGATGATATGATGACTAATTTCATTGAAGAATCAATCATAAGGCATCAAGAAATAGATACTCGTATACAAAATTTGGTGAATCAGATGGACCAATTAGTGGACATATTATCTAACGAGATGCAAGAGAGTTTGCCCAGTTCTATTAAAACTGATGTTATCAACCTAAAGACAATTAACCTTAGTAGAGACAAAGAGTTCCCAGTAGAAGAAGGAATAGAAGAGGAAGAGGAATCAAGTCATAGAGATAAATTAATGGAAATCCTTGCTGAAATGAAAGTTGACTTATGCGAATTTGTGAGTAATGAAAAGATAAAGAAAGGTTTCATGAATGGAGGAGCATTCAAGAAGGAGCTTCAAGAAGAAAAAGAAAATATCAGGGATAAATTAATGAATTACCAAACTTAAAGCCAGCTAACATGATTCTAAGAAAGAGTTTCTTCATTTGAATTTCTTGAGCATAACACATAATATTATTTGAGCTTATTATTGTAACAGACTGAAAAAAAATATAAAGGTTAGCTTAATATATGAAGAAGCATTCCAAGAAAATGAGGAGGTAATTGTTGTTATGATAGAGGATGATGAAGGTATGATAGAGGTAGTAGACATAGAAGAAGAAAAAGTTTTCATCCAAGAGGGAGTAGAGTAGCGGTAGGAGATAATTAAAGAAGATAAGCAAGAAACCTCTGTCCAAGGGGAAGAAGAAGAGTGGACGTATGTGGTTAAGGAAGAACTGACAAAGGAACCAAGTAACGATACTACTGATGAGGTGTTGGTAAGTACAACGAGTTCCCAATTCCTTGAAGATAAACTATTCAAGGTAACTGGCAATTTAGGGAGTTTTTTAATTTCCTATCTTATTAACAATTTATCATTAAAAAAAGGCATTAATGATTGCAATTGGATTATTTAATTTGATAAACTATGCCCTTATTATTATCCTATAATAAGTGGCTTACTTATAGGTTATGAATCCTTTATGCAGAGAAATGGGTGCCAGCAAACCCCTTATTATAAACCCTGGATGATGAAAATTTGTAGATTACATTGAGCTACTAACATTAACGAAGCATTGCATGGGATGCAACCTATAAATTAGGATAAGTTTCAGTTTTATTTTGTTTTGATTCTATTTTGTATGTTAGTATGGGATTTTATTTCATGTTATTTTGTGTTATATTTATTTCTTTTATTCTTTTTATCTTTTTCTTTTATATTTTTCAAGGACGTAGTTCACTATTGGATGAATCTAAAATCAGAAAATTGTCACAATCCAAAAAACAACAAAAAACCCTCTCAGTTTTATCTATACTTGTATTATGTATATTGAGAACAATGTATAACTTTAAGTACGAGGATGAGTTTAATGAATCTTTAACTAATTTCTTCAAACTTATTATAATCTTGATTATGATTTTTATTAACTGATATTCTGAACTGATTGAAATTTGTCCATCAATACGATGTTTCATTATTGAATATTGATTGAATTGGTATGCGAAAGGATGATGGCTAGAATAAAATTACTTGTCTAAGCCATATTTTTAGTAATCATTGAGATGATCAAGTTGAATGAAATTGCATAATATTTACACACATCTACACCTTTTTTTGGTAAGCTTTTGAGCCTAAAGAACAAGTTTCAAATGTTTTAAAACTCTTGTTATTCTTTTTTATGTGTGTTTTCAATATGTTGTAAGATAATTCTAGAATTTTCTTTTATTATGAATATTGAGACCATATTGATTAAATTAGAAGCATTGAAATGATGAAGACATTTATATTCAACAACTTGCTTTAGCCTATTTCTTTGATAATTACCATACCCTTAAAATTGCCTAAAGGAATAACCTAGTTAAGCGTTAGACATTTTCATTAATTTAACTCACATATTAACCTTTATCCTTTTTTCATTGAAGACTTTTTAATTTTTTGAACCTTGAAGGTTATTTAAACTTTTAACTTGTTGAGACTTGAAATTTTGGAAAGGTCCAAGTGTCTATTACTATGGTACTGAATATGTTAATAAAAAAAAGAAAAAAACACAAAACAAAAAAAAAAGTAAAACAAAAATCGAGTATAAAAAAAGAGAGAAAAGAATAAGTATATAGTACCAATGGATTTACAATGGAAGGACCTGAATGTTAGTAAATAAGTATTGTAATTTCTCTTTAGTAAATTTCCTTCAATTTAACCCTTTCTATATTCTAACCAAAGCATAACTAAAGCCCATTACAACTTTATAAGTCCTTTGGATTGGTGTTTCTAGTTTACAAATAAGTAGTGGAGATGTGATTTTATTGCCAGCATATGGTAAGAATTCTACCATGCATTGATTGAGAGTTTTGATACTTTTCACCCTAAATAGTTGAGTGCATTTCGTGAAATCTTGGCGAGGGTGTAAAGATATATTAAGGGTTTAGGGGGATTTGAAACTTATATACTAAGTTTTTGATAATGATAATTTTCTTAGTGCTTCTTTAATTCTCTATTAATATCGTTGCCCATTTATTTTACTTGTTTTAGTTTTTATTTTCTTTATTAAAAACTAAAATCAATCCGTAGGCTAAATAATAAGAAAAAGTAACCACTAGTACTCACTGTCCTCATGGAATTAACCTATACTTGCTGGTACTAGCTACAGCTACACCAAGCACTTTCGGTTATTACAATATTAACTTATTTATGAAATAAGTCAATCAAAATCTCATAATTATTATGATCTTATTATATTTTTTTTGCAAAGTATTGTTATCTAGTGGACTTTACCATATACATCTGAATATGTATAAGATAAAGAATGCATTTAAATAATTATGTCAGTAAGTACAACTAACCAATTGACTTTAAGGTATAAATCTACATACCTCTCACATGACTATAACTAGGTTAACCAAGTTAGGTCCTCATCCTGCAAAGCCTAACATCTTAAATCCATTTTATGATTTTTCTTATTACAAACAAGGAGACATATTATTCCCAGAAGATATTTAAAACTTTTATCAACTCAACCTGAATAATAATGGAATCTCATTTGAGAAAAATGAGCCAAGTGTATAGATAAAAGAATCCCAAAGAAAATAGTGTCATCATTATATTTTGATATGTACACTAACCTTGCTTTTGTAAGAGTAAGGGAAAATACACAAACTAGTATATTTTATTTGAGGCTAAAAGTTGAATGGATGCAAAAATCAGAATGCTATATTTAGTAATTGTGATCAAAGCAGAGGACTAGCAATGTTCAGTTAGAGAGAAACGACAACCTAAAAGTAGACAGCACCGATAATGTTAGCTAGAGATCAAGAGAAAATCAAAGGGTGAATGGAGAGAAATAGTGACCCATAAACATAAAGTAGTAATGATGAAGGCCAGAGAAGTGAGGCGCTGGAGGAGTTCAAAATTATGTTTTGGGTAGTTTCAGAAAAAATGGATTTTACATTTACTGCTTCATGATTAATCCAATTGAATGCTTGATTATATCTATGGTGGAACAATTTTAGAGTGTCTGATAGATAAAAGAAGAGAATGAGATAGAAAGAGGTAGTCCGCATGAAAATATTTTCAATTGTATAAGAAAAATGAAGTTTTAAATTAAGTAGAATGTAATATGTTCTTTCTTTGAAAGATGCAACGATTTATTATTTTTCTTCTTTCTAATTTCATTCAATTATTCTATAAGAGGCTCCATTATAATAATAAGTCATTAGATTAATTACAAAAAATAATAAAATGAGATTATTTAATTTATATTGTTCATATTCTTGGATTATCAGTTGGTGAAATTGGATAAGATAATCGAAGTGGACAATATGACTAACACTATATAATACGTTTGATTTAATACGCTAATTAAGTTACAAACATATGAATACATAGTTATACAAAGAGAAATAACAGTAATAGATATTAAGTACATATTTGAGTTATATTATTTGCATTTATCATTCAATTTTTTATTCTACACTTTGGGTGTCAAGATATACACGTATATACATATTGATGAAAAATGTAGCTTCCAAGTTATTACCTTTATTGCTTAAATTTTAATGATAATGACCGGAATTCTAGCTTCAATAATATAATAATATTGTAGGATCCTATAAAAAGGAAATATTGTAAGTGATTCCTCATTAACTTTATCAATTCTTATTATTTTAATTTTTAAATGATATCGTATCATCATTATAATTATTATCATCATCAATGGTTAACAATAATAGTATTTATTTCAAAAATCATACTAAAATTTTCTTTATTAATTCCTTTACTAATTTATTTGACTAAACCAATTATAGTAAAATAGACAGTCGAATTTTGATCGTAATATGGATTTTATTTTACAAATAAAAGAATAAGGAAAGAAAAAAGCTCATCACCTTGGCTATTTAGTTGCTTGTGACAAGAAGAAATACAAATTTGGGTAGGTACTCCATAAATTCAAAGTAATCCTTTTTATGAAAAAACAAGGCTTTAAAACTCTCTTCTTATTTTATTAGTTAAGTTCATATGAGATTTTTTCTCATGTGTGATTAGTGTTTAAGATATTTTATGGTCAATGTGAGTTAGGGATTTGAGTCTATTAGAAAGAACCCAAGATCATGGTTATTAGGTCTTAAAGAGTTAGGCCCAAATGGGTCTTGGACCTTTTACCTCTCTCCTTAAATTAATCCAAACAACATGTCTTTTAGACCTAACAATATGTCTTTTGGGTTAATTTAAGGAGAGAGGTAAAGGGTCTGAGACCCATTTGAGCCGAACTCTTTGAGACCCAATAATCTTGGGTTCTTTCTAATAGACTCAAATCTGTAACTCAAAAGGGTCGCAAAATAAAATGTACCAAAAAGGACTCACTCACATCCATACCCATAGATTTCAACTTTGCAACTAGGTTTGACATATGAGTCACATAATCATGAATGGACTGTGACCAGTCAAACTTATTGGTCGTTAGCTCACTCATTAAAGTTCCTACTATGGACTTGTCAACTATATCAGATTGGGAGTATTCCTTAAGCTTTAACATGAACTCCTTTGCATTATCCATCTTAGGCATTGATGCCTTTACATTTTCTGCGATTGTCATTCGTATCAAATTTAAACTTAGCCTATTAGACCATCCCCAAGCTTCATAATAAGACTTGTTGACTTCAGAACTAGTCTCAGTTATGGTTGTGGGCCTTATTTCTGAAAATATAGCCAAATCTAAGTCCATTACACCTAGTTGGAATTAGGTTTGTTCAGAACAGTGTGCACAATTTAGACCATTGAACTTGATCAAGCCATTTTCTAATGCGAACAAATTAGTAGATGCTGTAAATACAACATATAGCCCACGCATTAATGCTTTGAGTAAACCTAAATGGATTCAAACTAACTAATACACTTTAATTATGCATTTAAATTCTTCTTTGGGTGAAATTTAAATACATAGTTATAACCTATTATGAGGCATATATAATTCACTACAATGGACAATGAATCATATTCTAGTCAAAATGTATATTATCTTTGGATATACAATCAGATTAACCAAATATGTTCATAAAGTCTCTTTATTGTGATTAATTATAAGCAATAGTCCACCTTTGGGTAATCTCTTAGCATTATAATTAATTATCTCAATTATTCAGTTCAACTTTTATGTCATTTTAGTATCATATCATCATGAACAATTGAAACAATTACAATTAAATGATTAATATTTTCAAGCTAAGTCACTTTGGTGACTAACAAGCTTTCCATGTAATAAACATTTAATTGGACAATTATCATACATGACAAAATTTAATTTAGTTAGTTTGGTAACTTTGGTGACTAACAATATATTCTAAATTACCATAATGTCATATAGCACATTCAACATATAAAAAGCAAATGTAATTCCAAGCATGGCATAATATGAATGGTCAAAGTACCACTTAAAACATAATATGACATAAAAGTATATTATGCATAACAAATAGATGCGTAACTTTTATGCAAATAAATCTAAATTAATTAATTGATTACTTCATTGATTAATTTTAATCATTACTTAATTAATGAATTATGAGTTATGACCCAAAATTAAAATACCTTAAGTAGGATCAATATTCAATATTATAAAATCGTTTTAATAATAATTAAAAAAATCAAACAATATATATATTATCAATATTCAAACCTATAAAATCGTTTTAATAATAATTATAAAAAATAAAAAATATATATATTAAAGTGACGGGCACGTGCCATGCTAGTCCAGCCTGGTATGCACCCGCCTCATCTTCCTCGCTGACGCTGGTTTTGTTTCCTTTTTTAATTCTTTAGTCGTTTTCTACATACTACAAAACATCCCTTCAATAATGGTTTAAGAAAATCACGCTAATATTCAACCATTAGTTTCAAGAACCACACATTTTTGTTTCTTTTCATCAACCATAAACACTTATCTTTGAAGAAACAGAACACAACAACCTCGAATTGATTCATGAAAACTTACGATAAGACCAAACCCTTTTGTTTCAAAAACCAAGCTTTTCGGTTCTTTTACAACAAGCATAAACATGTCTTTATAGAAACAAGAACTTTATCGCAAATAAAACACGGTAAGCTCAACACGATTTCATGTTTGATTTTTTTTTCGTAACACATTTCACTCATCAACACATTAAATTGGTTTTCATTCTAGAAACAAAAACAACAATGCAACAACATGACTCTGATACCAATTGTAAAAAAAAATATGGATTGATTTATAGACATTGTAAAACAAACCTGAATTCATATCTCTACAATGTTCTTCCAAAAACTTTATTTCCTCTCTTCCTTTCTTTATCTCTGTTACAGGTTTCCCCAATGGTTAAAATAAACATCTTTCATGATTTTCTAACATATACGAAAATCATCCAAATAACATGTCTTTTGGATCTAACATGTCTTTTGGGTTAATTTAAGGAGAGAGGTAAAGGATCTAGGACCCATTTAAGCCCAACTCTTTGAGACCCAATAACTATGATCTTGAGTTCTTTCCAATAGACTCAAATCCATAACTCACATGGGCCACAAAATATTTGACATAGTGTATTAATTTTGAATCATAAGAAATATGATATAACCACTATAAATATTTATGAATTTGTTATATAGTATAGATTGTATATAAAGTTCATTGAAATTATATGGTTATTGCATTATACGAAAGGTTACTGAGGTTATTCCTAGTGTAAGTTTTTATTCTTTGGGATTCAACTTTTGTATAAATCAAAGATTTTCTCCTTTAAAATGGTTGATTTAGGCATCATCAGGCAAGTATGCAACCTGTGAATCTCAACTTCTGCGATAAGTTTGCCATCTGCCATTAGAGAAGCTACGCGTCTAGCATTTTTCTAGTAGTAAGTCAAGTTCAAGTTATAACAAATTTGGAAGTGGATAGCCAAGTACCACAGGTTCTTCATCGAGAACCAAGTCTAATAAGCATCAAAGGGTATAATAGCTTATTTTTTGGTGGCTATTAAGCTCCATGACATCAAGCCATCATCAACTCTTTTTAAATAAATAATTAATAAAATGAAATAATATTATATATAAAAACTTGTTTATACTTTTAAATATGAGTAATAAGATGTAAATATGATAAATCAATAAAATTTTAAGAAGTTTACTATTTTAATTATTAATTTTTAATCAAGTCATTTACTATGTATTTATAAAGATAAAATTATAAATAAAATAAGAATTGATCATATAATTTATTAATATTTTATATAATAAATTAAAATTTAACAAAAGCCTTAATATGATATATTAAATTAATAAATATTTTAATAATTTTATAAAATAAATTTATTACATATTAATATTAAAAGATTTTAAAAATAAAAAATATATAACTACGATAAATTAATAAATCAATTTGTTTCATATACAGGACTCCTATGGTTTGCTAGATTTTAAGCACACTCTGTAATGTAGCTATCCGCATAGAATGGTATAAGACCACAAAAATGTCAAGTCGAATAATAAAATCTAACGATGGTATTGATTGTAGACATGTTATTGAATATAACGACTTCTCAAGAGATTTTTTAAAGTACAGAGGACTTTGATGAAATTGATGTAAATACAAGAGAGTTCATCCTAGATTAATTGTTTGTAAATAAATATGAGTGTAAATAATAAATAAAATAAATATTATTACATAATTATAAATTATCATAACATGTCAATTATCTTATTTCTTAGTATTATTGTATAATAATGTAAAATTTTAATAAAAGAGTTAATTTACTATGATTTTAAATTGATTATGTGTCATATATTATTAAGAAAATATAATAAATTAATATATTATTAGCTATTAATAAATATAAATTATATTATGTATAAAATAGCTAATAAATAAAATGATTTTAAAAAATAAATTTAAGTTGTGATATATAAATATGTTGCTTAAACAAATCAACAAAATTAACAAATTAACTTATTTGACAAATATTGCCCCATGTAGTTTGTTAATTCTAAATTAACCCTCATGATGTGGTTGGTCTTATGATTTGTCGCATATCCCAAAATACTATTTAATTAAAAATTAATGATAAAACTTAATGAAGAAATTGATTTTAGCTTTTTCATAGCTCTTTATGAGATTTGTACATCACAAGAATTTTGTTAGGATTGATGAAATCACACACAAGATTGATATGAAACTAATAAATATATAATTAATAATTCATAATATAATAAATTTTATTTTAAATAAAATAACATAATATTATATATTAAATACTATTATATTTTAATATAAGTAATGATATATAAATACAATAAATCAATAAAATTAGTAAATCAATCTTTTTGACATATATTACCTTTACGGTTTGCTTAATAGTTAATCATCCTTCTTTTACATGGCTATTCACACCAATTGTCATAAGTTAAAAAATTATCACATTAATAAAACAATAATAATTTAACATAAGGAAATGGCTTACATGCTCCCTTCGATTTCTCCTTACTGCTTTTGGGTTTTGTTACTCTTTGGCTTCTTTTTCCCTCATCCAAGCTAGTTTGTTGTTCTTCCTTATACAATAGATTGTTTTAGTAGTTTCTCTCCATCTTTTTTCGGTTCCGTCTTTCATCTATGCGCAATATTCTCCTTTTGGTTAATAGGTAGGTTGTTTTTTCCTTTCTTAACCTCTTAGTTCTTCCCTAGTATTTTCCTATCTATTTTCATTTTGACACTTCCATCTTCTTTTTCTTTTTATGTAATTGTCTTCATACTTTTGCTAGACCCTATCCTTTCTTTCCTTTATTAGTAATATGTCAAGCCTTGTGTCTCTAATTTTATAGGACTTTCCTTTTCTAGCCCATATTCCATCAATGCAAGCCTCAATTGACTCTTCCCCCTCCCCTTTTGTTCCTGCTCTAAATCTATTCCCCCTAATTTTGATGCCTCTTTTAAGTCTGTTAACCATAAGTTTTATTTTCAAGTTGCAAGGGACTCTTTTCCATCTTTGAAGCTTTATCTTTTTCCAACATCATTGATTGATTGGTTTCCAACAATGGCGCTAGTGGTTGATATTTTAAAAGGTGTCTCTAGAAGGGATGCTACTTTGATTGATTTATTCTTGGATAAGAGATCTCCATTTTTACCTATGAATTATTGGGCTTAGAAGCATTAGAAGTACCATAGATTGAAGCATGTTTTAGTCAATGAAGATAACGTGTTTCTTTTCAAATTTTATTTAGAAACTCATGCCTAAAAAAATCATAGAATCAAGGCTCTGGCTCTTTAATATAAGCCATTGTTTACTTAAAAATAGAAACTTGGAATTTGGTTACAAAAACTCAAGAAAAACTAAATTTCTATATGGATAAATATCCATGCTTTCCCCTAAAATATTATACCATGAAAGGGTACATTAGAAAACTATTATGCTTGTATGAGGCTACTATAAGTACAAATAGGGTAAGATATGCAAGGATTTGTGGCCTTGTTGACATTCAACAAAGCCTCCTTAAAATTCCATTTAATAAGATTAAAAGAAGATGACAAATTATTTTAAGATGAAGTCTCACTTCTAGAGACCTAATAACGCTCAACATAAAAAGGTTTGGCACCCTGCTGGTAGAAAATTCCTTATAGCTAAGTTATAGTAGTAACAAGGAAGGTGACAAAGTTATGATGGAAAGTACTAAAAATAATCATACTTTGGTAAAGCAGACATGATGAAGAAAATGATGCAACCCTTCAATATTTAATGTAAAGGTGCTACCCCTTCCAATATTAAGTCTTGTTAAAATTTGAGGCTTAGTTTTCCTAAATAAAGAAATCAACACTTCACCTTTAAAGAAGAGGCAAAAGTGCCTACAAGCTATTGAAGAGAATAGTGATCATGAATCTAGTATTATTAACAATGGAAACACTAGTTGTTCTTCTAGTATATCATAATATAAAAGTAACTTCTCCTATTATAAATAGTCAAGATAGCTTTATACTGGAGAAAGGTAGGGGAAGTTAACTTTAGATAAGGACTTCAAGTTTGTCATAAAAGGAAATCTAAAAGGAATCAAAAGGGTAATGTTAAACCAAGGGAGGTTCCAATTAGTGTTTTGATGATAACAAAATATAAACTTAAGAAGATAGAATATGATGTTAATAAAAGGAAGTTAAAATTTACAACTATCAAAATGAACATTAAAATAAGACTAAAAGAGATCAAGGCTTATCAAGGTTAATCTTTAGTTTATAGTATTAACGATAATCTCACTTTGTTGTTTGATGCTATAAAAGGCTCAGCATGTATAAACATTTCATTTCACTTTATTTTGTGAGCTTTTACATTCATCAATAGACATTAAAGCTAAAATTTTAATAGAAAAACTTGTTAATCATTTAGAAACTCTTTAAGGAATATTTTTGGAAGAGTACAAATCATAACTGGATTAAAATTATGATTTTGAGAAGTTGTTAAAATTATGTTTTTGGAGTGATTGATCGACTTATGTGGGTTAGTAGTTCACCAATATAAGTTAAAGTTGCTAAATATAATATATCATGAGTTTTTTTTTTGGTAATATTAGTTAATTTATTGGTCAACAACTATACCTACTAGTTGACTAATATTCTAGTGATTAATAAATATAGTGCCTCCAATGCATAATGGTACTCTGTATATAATGGTTGTTACTTTTATTTCTTAGCTCCAAAGGGATTCAAAACACTATAATTACGTGTTTTTTTTGTTGGTTTTGGTATCAAGAAGCTCTTGGGTATATATTTTGCACACATTTCTAATTATTTTTCAATTATTTGAGCATGATTGTTCCATATTTGTGTTAGTGAACCTCTTTGGAGTTATCAAGTTAATAAATAAAATATTTTAAAGTTATAATCCTTTATTAGGTATTGGATATTATACTTAGAAGTGTTCTAAGTGGGATTAAAGTTTCTTTTCAACTTGAAAGAATATTGTAAGAAGGTTTCCTCTTTACCTAGAAAGATTGTACAAAAGTTATTATTTAGCTTGTAATAAGAAGCATATTGAAATTCTATAAAGATTCTTCAGAGTGGATGTAGGCAAGTATTATTTTCCAAACTACTATAAATTAGTTTACATTATCTCTTCTCTTTCCGTTTAATTATTATTCAAATTTTATTAATTTTTATTAAGCAATTTCTTTATTTTATATTGATTATTGTTAGTTGAGTACATTTGTTAGACAAATTCTTGAATTTTATAAACACATAATTTAATCGTCCTCTTGGGTGTCATTAGGGACTAATAAGTGTTAATAAAGAAAGTCTATAAAGATAACATTTCTAGCAAAATCTTGTAGCAAAGTTCATAATGGAATATTTAGGATCTTCATCATCAGCATTAAACTAAGAGGAATAAAACATTACTAGATTTCCTTTCATATATACCATTTTTTGTACATTAGGAAGGAAGGAATTCAATAAGGTCTCTATATGTGAACAACTTATTAAATTTGGAATACTATAGAAGTTACATATAATGGAACCAATCAACTAAAGAAAAGAAAAGCAAGCATGATAGCAAATTAAACATAGGAGGACATCAAATCACCCTTTGGTATAAAAACAAAGAGGAACTCAGCCTAAGGAAATGCAGGTTTGACTCAGTAGATGTAGCAGGGACTACACAAGCATTGGCACTCCTTCTTCGTATATGGATGGTGACCAACATTATCTCAACACTAAGTTTATGAGAGTTGTGGACATACTTGATAGTAAACAAGTCATGTAGAAGTACTAGCTCATCTTATATGGTTTTGGGCTATCAACTTAGTCTATGTTGTATTAATGTTGTTTGTGTTGGCTGCTAGAAGTTTTTATGGGTATACTAGTATTAATGGGTTGAGATTGATATTATAGATATGCAAGATCACTTGGAAGGAAGGTAGAGAGTATGATGGACTATTGGTGGAAATGAATTAGGAACTTAGGTCCGGTGAACCTTTTAGTAGCTAAGGGATGTTGTGTAGGTCTCTCAAGCTATGCACATAACTTTATATTATTTTTTATAAAATTTCTATTGATTTACCAAAAAAAGATATAAATTGTTTCAAATAAAGTATGATGAAATTATATATAGCATGTACATTAGCTTTATTGATATTATTAGTACTCTAAAAGTTCTTGGAAAGACCTATACTTATGTCCAAATGGTAAAAAAGTTGCTTAGGTCACTTCTAAAGGCACGGGAAGCTATAATGATAACCATATAAGAAGTTAAGGGTCTTAAGAGGGTTTTATTGGATCTCTTATATATGAAATGCAAGAAGAAATAAAGTTTCTAAAGAAAAATTATTCAGTGTTTAAAGACTTAAACAATGATTCAAGCAAAAAGGAAGAGACATCAATTAATGAAAGCGAAGAAGAAGATGATGGCTTACTCACTAGAAAATTCAAGAAGTTCTTAAAGAAGAAAGTATCCAAAAGAAAGGATTTCAAGGAAGGTAAAGCTGATTTAAAACATAAATCCTCTAACATCATTTGCTTTTAATGTAGAAAACCTAGCCATATAAAGTTACAATGTACTTTACTAAAAGATAATGAGAAGTACGAGAGAATTTATAAGAAGAAGAAGAAGGACAAGAAGAAAGCATTTAAAACATTAAATTGGGATGATAAAAGTTAATCCAAAAGCGAGAATTAAGAAGAAGATACCTTACATGTTCTTTAATGCTATAGCAAATGATAAGGTAAATAGCTTATATGTACTTTATCACTATAGCAAATGATATGGTAACATACTATCCTAATTCTTATGATAATGATAGCCATGTTCATTTAATATGTAATGAATTAGTTAATAACCTTAAAACCATAAGCATAAAAAAGAAAAAGCTATCCTTCAAATTCAAAGAGGCTCAAAAGCTGGTTCTCCAATTCTTAAGCAATTGATGAAGATAAGGGAGACCCTATATCCCTACATTAAGCATGGAATTGGGAATGGAGAAAGGACCTAGGTATGGTTCGATAATTGGTTAGGTATAAGTCCAATCATTCAATACACTTAATTTCAATAACTAAGAAACCAATTACTAATCAATCTTAAGGTATCCTCATTAATTACAAATGGAGAATGGCATGGTGAGTTCGAAGGTTTTTCAACCCTTTTGATACATCTCCCTCAACTGATATTAATGTATATTGATGACACTATTTTATGGATGTTGAATCGTAAACACATTTTCATGAAAAGATCATGCCTCTAACTATTTTATAAACACCCGACAGTCCAATAGTTGGATTTACTTTAGAGAAACACTATTAGCTCTAAGGCTTTTCCATCACATGGCTTTCAATTAACAATCATCTTCAAACCATGAGCCAATGGTATGGTAAAGTAGCAGATACTACATGTGTTCTTTGTAATGAAGGTGTTGAGGACAAGGTTCTTCTTATGCAGCTACCAAAGAAAATTGGAGCGAATTACTTCACTTGTTACCTCTAAGCAATTGTCGATATAACTAGGAGTATGCATTACATTGGATCATCTATAACTCCAATATTGGGAAAACTAATGCAACCCTCTATAAAATAGCCTTCACACTCACTATTTACATAATTTGGAAGGAGAGAAATAGCTGATGTTTCATAGGTACGAAGGTAAACATTACCTTCTTGCTAATCAGATTGTCAACTTGATACACAAACACACATATGCTAAGAAACAATATCACACTCTATCATTAGACAGGCAGCTTTGATGACATATTTCATTTATTTTGGCTCTTTTGACATGTTTTTTTCCTGTTACTTGATATACTATTTTTATAACATATATATGAGACTATATGTCGCAAACTCATTGTAATGTCGATAATAATTTAAGCTATAGTAAGATACAAATTTCATTTTCCAATAAAAAGGTTTTGAAAAACCTATATGTATGCATGAGTTGGAATGAAGAGATGAAAAGTAATTTCCATAGCACTAAAATATCCAAAAATGTGATAACTGATGGAAATTATGTTTTAGACATGTCAAGGTGTGAGAATCAAACATTGAAAAAGGAGGTTGATGCCTTTGAGAAATCATTGTCCAAGTTTAGGAAGGGAAGTGAGAACCAAAAAAATGTCCAAAGCTTAAAAGAATTCCAAAGATAGGCATGAAATTGGATATAACTATACATACGTACGTAGAATGTCAAGTAATGCATTCATAAATCATAATAACTTGTATAATATGGTATATCATTTTTATGGTAATTATGGATATACTGATGGATTTTGTTTTATCAAATAAACAATGACAAGAAATCCCTTGAAAGTGTAGGTTAAAAAGAAGGAGACTAACAATCAAGTTATTAAGCCTATACAAGTACCTAAAACACATTAATTTTCTTATTTTGTAGTGATATTAGAAAGGAAAGAGCAAATGGTTTGTATTAGAGATGGTAATTATTAGATTGAGTATTACTTTTGAAGAGTATATGTTTCCTTTTATTTTAATGAATCTAGCCTTCTTTCCTATAAAAAAAGTCTTAAAGTTGTTGATGTAGGATTTGGAGAAATTAGTCCTAAACAATAACCACCAAGAATATTCTAAAGAGTCAACTATTGAACCAAGTGTGGGAGATGTTGGATTTATATAAATATAGTTCCTTGGAAAGCAAGTGTATTTACATGGAACTGTATTTACATGTAACTTTATCTTCTTCAATTACAGTTTTTATAATGAAAATATTTATTATTAATAAAACAAAAGAGTTTGGTTTTATTTGCGTGAGCATTATATATCTAGTTAAAAGG
>JANSVA010429781.1:0-19271 GCA_025504915.1 Erythroxylum reticulatum | reverse complement strand
TGGTAATGATCGTTGGGACTGCTTTTACTGTCATCTGCAACCTGCCTCGTGGACTTGACGAGGAAAAAGCTACAAAGACAACATTCTATTTCATAGGCGTGATCTCTGGTCAGCTTCCGACCATCTTCTACCTAATGTTGTTCAACACGGTCGGGGTGTTCTCCAGCATACTCATAATAGGAATTCTGGTATGGTCACTTCCTCTCGGAGCTGTTCTGCTTTTGATTGTAATTACTACGCTTATTGTCTATGTCCTTATCATGGACAAGATTCTCCCAAAATTTGATGTCAAGGTCGGTTCATCCAACTTTTCCAGCTCTCGCTTTGTGTGGTTATCAGCTGTTACTTTCATTTTCTCCGGAGCATTAGTGTTCACTGCATCAAAATATGTGTTTTGGCGTATCAAGAGCAAAAGTGGAACAGTCGATCACATTCACGTGGAGCAAGTGTAGCCTACGTAGATACTGTTTTGTTATAACTTTTACGTCCTACTTTTGCTTGTTCTTCTTGATTTTTTTTTTGGAAAAATGAAAAAGAATTTAAATTATAGTTAAAACTAAATTAAAGTTACAACAAGTTCGAGGCTTAAAGCCTATCATTATATTGCAATATGACCTAAGAACAAAAACTTCCCGCAGAAGATGGTATAACTATGGGCATAAACTTTCATCTTCATGGAAAGGCTCATTCACGATTTATGGTATTTAAGATTTTGCTTTCTCTTCATAACATATTTCCTTTTTGCAGATTTGGATTTTATGCAAAAATTGTCAAGAATGTTTGAGACAGAGTCTACAGGTAGTAGGGTATCACCATCCTTTGTTTGTTGAATATCCCCTGTCCCCTAATTCTTAGTTAACCCAACAGTTGCAACTAAAATCAGCATATTAGTCCAATCCATCTGACAATGCTCCAAATATTAAGAGGTGAAATCATTCATGCCACTGTCTATATTCTCCACATTGACTGCACTAGAATTGTCAAGAGTTGTCTTTTCCTGGAAAATATGTCTGACAAGTTGTTCAGTCCTCAAACCAACTATTTGAATATCATTAGATTGCTACTGCACAGTTTTGTCAATATTTGCATCTGCTTGTTCTGTGCTACCATTGATTGCCACCATTACCACCTTCTGTCACCATTTTTCTATGCTTAGGGGAGTTAATAATCTCTGTTACTTGCACTGTCCTATTCTTAGAGGGGATAGAAATATCATTAGCCTGATCATCCTTTTATTCCTTTCCAATAACCAATTGTGGAGAGTTTGTCACCCTAATTAGATTATGCTATTTATGCAAACTAACAGGCGTTATATACTCTTCACTACAAACAACAGTAACTTCATTAACTACTTGCTCACAAGGAACTATTCCTATAACACCCGCCATTAATTCATCATGCCAAACAGATTGGAAAGTTCGACTAGTGGGGATCCATTTCTTAGAGGTGGTACTCAGTTGCCAAGGGTAGGAGATATGCACATATGTTTGCTTAAATTCACTAGTATCATGCATACACATAAGATGTAATTGATCAAGCAATGGAGATGTTTTAGGTATTTACATACCTTAACATAGCCGATCCTTTCCATACGCATCGTTTAGGAATCTATGCAGAGAGGCTTGCCCAGGAGCTAGCAAGAAAGTTCAACCCTTTTATTGTCCAGAACTCCAATGGGAGCTTGTGGAATTCCGCACAAATTGGAAGTCTATGGTACTTTGATTGAGCTCTATGCCTAGCCTCCATTTTTGCACGAACATCGGTTGATCCTCGATGTGACAAGGTCCCATTTCAACTAATTCGTCTAAGTTGAAGGCTTAAGAGAAATTGAATTAAAAAATGCCATCCTCCATTAGCATTACCCATTCCAGTCCTTTTTTACTCTAACATGCTTTTGCCCATGTGTTAGCAACTGGAAATGCAAGTCATTTAGACCATAAAAATCCATTAACGTAGAGGACCAAGCGATCACGCCTGCTTGGAGGAGCTCTATTAGAGGTGTAATGATGCCATCTTAAAACATGTTTTGGTAGTGTTTTAATGTATTTTTGTGTTGTATCTTCGGGAAAAGTTGTCACCAATCTCCCCCTGGTCATAGGTTTGTCTCACCTTCTCCAGTTGGGGTCAGAACCGCTACAATTTATGTTGCTTTCACCTTGAGAGACTCCATGGTAGGGAAGTCCTCTTGTTGAAAGAGGGTTCACCTTGCTCCATATGGGAGGCCTTGTAGTGCCCCTTATCCTAGGGTACATACAAAAACACCCAAAGGGCATTTCAGTACATAACCTATGATAATGGTGTGCTACATTCAATTACAACATTCACTTAGCAAGGCATCATCTATCTTTATTCTCTTATAAAACATCATAAGGAAAGTCACAATAATTTAAAACCAAATTTCCTCATTTCATTTCATAAAAACCGAATATCTACAATGTATTTTTCAACATTCATACTTATACAACATTATAGCCTAATACAAAAAGTGCTATATCATCATCATCATCATCATCATCATACCTCGAAGCCCCGCAATGAAGCAAGGTCTGGGAGGGCCTGATAGTATGCAGCCTTACCCCTACATTGTAGAGAGGCTATTTCCAGTAGGTCCACATGCATATGTGACATGATAATAGTGATGTAGGTTATAGAGAATAAATACGTAAAGACTGGAAATACATCCATATATATACCTGATGTTGACCATAATATGCTATTACCTTGCACCTTGCCAAGACCAGCTTTTCTTGTTGCGAACTACGTTATGCGTCTTCCTTGATCAATGCCCTAAGAGTGCGACAATCCCATGGTATTATGTGTCTACTGAAGGAATCGCCCCGTACACCTCTAGTGTTATTGTGTGATAAGATACATCAATAGCTTTGGCTCTAAAAATGCTGGCAATGTCAAGGACATCGCGTATAGCAGTAGTATTTACAGCAATCTTTATAAGCATGAGTTCTCTTTCAGCAAATGGCAGGTAAGTAAGATCCCAAACCTCGTGAATCTGTACAAGCTTGTAAAGTTGCTGGACCAACTTGCTAATCGATTCATCCGTACCAGGAACAACAGTCATAATGCGAGAGAGACCCTCAGTTTTTTCTTGTCTAACAACCAAACTTTGGATATTGTATCCCCTACAAGAAAAGAACCCTGTTACAATATTAAGGACCCCAGGATCATCATTTACAAGCATGGATACAGTGTGAGATTGAAGACCAATAGTATCATCATCTACATGAAAGAGGAAATACACAAAAATCTATCTAATATGTCCAAACCCAACTAACCGACCTTTGAGTCATTTCTTCTCTTTCCCAAAAGTACAAGTCTACACTGCTTGTAGTGTCCTTCAGTAGCTAATATCGTCTCTTAGTATTGAAAAGTCAATGTTGCAATTTTGATGAGTTTTGCAAACTCAATGAGGTAACTATCATCGATGGTTCACTCAATTCATACATCACATCAATACACGTAACATATTATTCACATCTTTTTGCATATTCATAAAATATCACATTTCACTTTCAGAATAATCATCATAATCATTTCAATCAGGTAAGATACACCTATCAAGTATAAATGTAACGCACGTGAGACTCACTTTCATTTATTATTGTCATTGTGACTAAGTGCCCTTTTTACTAGCTCATATCCCTTAGTAGATACCGAGCTGTGTCAAATTATATCCTATATCTCTTGTTCGATGCCAGGTGCATTCATAATCAAGCATGAGGCTTTGATCACAATATAAGCTTTAAACTCTTATATTAGCGACTCCGATCATAACTTCCTTTATCTTATATGCATTCATGTAATGAAATGCTTCACATTATCATATTCTCAATCAATCACAAGCTTGCACATTCACATCAAATCATAATTATCATTGGACCCAAGGTCTGGCATTCAACATCATTATTGAGTAACATTTATTCCGTCACATTCACATACAAGTAGCACTTCCATATCACATTAATATATATCAAATCTCGGACCTACATTGTCCGCTATCAACGCAATCAATCACATTCGTCTTATCATTCTAAGCACAATTTAAAGCAAACAATAATTGAGAGAAATTGTCTAAGTTACTCACAAATCGCTCTCGAAGTTGATTCCTGGAAGTTCCGGCAATGTCTGAAGGTTGACGTTCTAGTTGCTCCTCTATAACAAGCAATATACACATATCACAATTTGCACAATTATAATGTTTAATAATGCACATGTATGTCTATGAAATATGCACAATGCATGTTCATGACAATCTCAGGTATCGCTGTGTTATTCTCGTCATGTAAACATTCATATATCAAAACTCTCCTAAGTATAATTTGTACTTAGGCTTATACCTTAATAAAACCATGTCAATGAAAATTCATAACTCATTGAATCACTTTCGGATTTTTCCAAAAACTGACTTTTGGGTCTACTATTCTTGATCATTTAGACAATGAAATAAAGTGATTTGGCAACACTCTCTCTAGAAAATTGTTCTCCTATCTATTAAGTTTTTAATGACACCAAAATCATTCAATTTGGTTCAATAACTTGAAAGATATACCCCAAACATTTTTAGACTATTCTCATCCTGAAATAATACACTATACTTAACTTCCATCCAGAAATTGAAAGTTTTAGAGACTGAATTAAAATTCAATTTTTTAGACAATTTGTAGCCCTATGTCTCTAGTTTACTCCAAATCAAAAGTCATCTCATTTGGAAATCTACAGAACTGAAATTCCAAAACATGTTCAGTGAAACCATACTAGTTACCATATTCCAGTATTCCTCAACATTTTCATCTTAAATCCAATAACACCACTAATTTAAGTCACGACCATGCAACATAAACTCACGTCCGTGCATCACAACACAACTGAGTCATGGGCATGAAACCATAATGCACGATCGTGCACATAAATAAAAATAAATCACGGCTGTGAGACATCAATGCACGGTTGTACACACCTGATCAGACTAGTCCCACATTTTTCACTCAATCTCTCCCAAATGACTTTATATGGCTATGAGTTCTGATGAAATGTATATTAGTGTGTTACGAGTCTAATGGTTTAAGTCCCATGTCATTTAGAGGTCGGGAGAAGGAGATATAGCCAAAATACTAAAGGATGTTCAATTTTCTCCAGTTGCACGATCGCGAGTTTTCACTCGAGCCATGATCTTGTTCTAGCATGACCGCGAGTCTCTAGCCTTTAGAGGAAAGTCACGATCATGTAGAAGCACGATCGTGATTTCCCTATTGCGCAATCACGATTCTTCTTCTCCTTTTGAACCTCTACTATTTCTTCTTCCTTCTTTTGCTTCGTTTCTTTTTAAACCAACTTCTCTAATACATCTTAACCCCATTTTCGACTTCCATGCAACCCAACACATTCAAAAATAGATCAAAAACAAGGAATTAACATTAAACATAAAAAATAGAAATTCTCCACGTATATCTTCATTTTTCTGCATTTGTCCATCTTTTTCACTTCTCTCTGTCTATCTAACATTTCGAATTTGATTCTACCCTCATTTTCTCTTCATTTGACTCTTATTATACTCAAAATTCATAAACAAAAATCCAAAATCCAAGCTTAAAATAAAATCATCAAAAATAGAAAAAGGATCATTCATACTTCTCCTTCACGTTTTCTGCATTTTCTTTTTCTCCATCTCTTCATTTTTCTGCACTTCTAATTTTTTTATACATTCTCCATTTTTCTTCTCAACTGTCATTTTAAACAATCTTTCTCATCTCCAAACATCATCATACACCTATCTCTTAACTCTAAATTCATTCTTTGGTTCATCTCTAATAACTCTCAAAACTCGTGTATGTGCATATATATACACAGTGAAAACAAAGCACTCACGTCTTTTTTGTTTTTAAGTTTCTACACCTAGTTATACCTATTTTCTAAGATCTTTCAAATCCAAAAATCATTTCTACCACCTCTTAAAACATTTTTATCATCAAAACCCAAAAAATCAACAAATCCATGTTTTCATCTTAAATTCTTGAAGAACATGATAAGTGTCAAATATGCAATAACAACTAATTCACCATTTTTGTTTCATAAACCAATAACTCTAAAGGATTAACAAGATACTTAATTGATAAAACTACAAAATCTTCAAAAACTTAAGAAGCCCTAATCTTCATGCAACTCATGTATACCATTATATGGGTTGGCAAGTTTCGATTGTTCTTGAGGCAAATGAAAGAAAACAGAAGTTGGGAGGAGGAATGAACAGATAAAAGCAAGGTGTGACTTAGGTGAGGGTTTGATGAAAAACTCTGTATAAAAGGAGAAGTTTGAAGAAGCTAGCTATGTAGAAGATGAAAACAAGAATAGTAACTTAGTCTTTCTAGTTACAAGAAACTTGACTTTGTCTTTCAAATATAATCTAAAAATAAATCTTAAAATAGGAAAGTGACACTTATCACTCATCCATCTTCTAAGGCATTAAACTAAGTCCTTATTGAACTAGTCCCATAATTCCTATCTTTTTATTCCAATTATCTCTAAAATTTTCAATATCATCTTCTTACAAATTCTAATGTCATCTCCGAAATTTTCAAAGTCATTTTTAACAATTCTCCAATATCATTTGATTCCTATTTCTATTTCCATCCATTAATTTACTTGCCAAGTAGCATTTTTCCTAGTACAATAATATTCAACATTTTCGAAAATTATTCCAAAAATTTACCAAAAATTCTAAATTAACAAATACACTCTCCAAATAAATTTTTAATGCAACAAATTCACAATTCTCAATAGTATCACATCACAATTCAATTATACCCAGAATTATCAATGAATGCAAGTACAATTATTTTCATGTGCAAAAATTCAATGTTCACATATATGTGTATATCATATAATGCATGAACATGAAATGCATTTCTAATCTCTCAGTAATCTCTCATATTTCCTATTTTAGCCTCCACGTGGGTAATGGGATGTTACAAATCTCCCTTCTTTAAAAGAAATTTCGTCCTAAAAAATCTTACCTGATTGTTCGAACAGGTAGGGATATTGCCTCCTTATATGCTCCTTTGTTTTCCAAGTTACTTCCTCAGTTAAGTGATTCCTCTAAAGGACTTTCACCAATGGAATGACTCAGTTCTTCAACTATTTGATCTGAGATCCCACTATCTTGATCGGCTCCTCAACATAGCTTAAATTGCTAGTAACCTCAATCTCTTAAGCTGGTATCACATATGTCAGATCTGATCAATATCTTCGGAGCATACTCACATGAAACACATTATGCAATTGAGACATCTCATTCGGTATAGCTAACTTATATGCCAAAGGTCCTATCCTCTTAATGATCTTATAAGGACTAATGTACCTAGGGCTTAACTTGTCCTTTTTACGGAACCTCAACACTCCTCTCTAAGGTGATACTTTGAGAAATACTCTGTCTCCCACACTATACTCCATATCCCTTATATGATGATCCACATAGCTCTTCTGTCTATCTTGAGCCACTTTAATTTAGCTTCGGATCAATTTCACCTTATCCATAGTATCTTGTATCAATTCTGGGCCTTTAACTATTCTCAAGTCCTCTTCATCCCAATATAGTGGCGACCAACATTTTCTGTTATACAATACCTCATATAGTGCCATTCTGATACTACTGTGATAGTGGTTATTATAAACAAACTCTATCAATGATATATATTGATCCCAAGCTTCTTGAAACTCTAACACACAAGCTTTGAGCATATTCTTAATAATCTTAATTGTCCTCTCACTCTATCCGTTTGTTTGAGGATGAAATGCAGTACTGAAGTTCAATTTAGTACCTATAGCTGACCGTAAGCTCTTCCAAAATCTCGAAGTGAATATGGGATTCCTGTCCAATATAATGGACGAATGTAGTTTCCCTACTGGGGCCTGATGTTTAGCCTTAACTTGCTGACATGTCATACACTTAGAAACATATTTCGCCAATTGGTTCTTCATTCTGGGCCACCAGAAATGTTGTTTCAGCATGTCATAAATCTTGGTAGTACCAGGATGCATAGCATAGGTGGCCATATGAGCTTCCTCAAGAATTTCTTTCCTCAAATCATTCACATTAGGCACACATAGCCTCTGTTTTAACCATAATGTCTCATCTATAAATTCAAACTTAAAATCTGGATTCATCTTCACTTTCTCTATAAGCTTCACCATATTGGGGTCTTTTCCCTAGACTTTTCTGATTCTATCATGCAGCGTCGGTCTCAGCTTCAAAGTAGCAATCAGTGCCTCATTCTGCTCCATATTCAAACTTATATTCAAAGCTCTCAAATGAATCAAGTTGGGTAACCTCGATAACTAAATATGAGCTACACTAGTATTAAACTTTCTGTTCAAAGCATCAGCCACCATATTAGCTTTCCATGGATGGTACTTAATCGTGCAGTCATAATCTTTTAGTAACTTAATCCATCTTCTTTTTCTCATATTCAATTCATTTTGACTCAATAAATAACTCAGTATAAATCTAGAATGTCTCTCCATAAAGATAGTGTCTCCATATCTTTAGAGCAAAGACAACTGTAGCTAACTCTAAATCATGTACATGATAATTAATCTTGTGAGACCTTAGTTGTCTCGATGCCTAGGCGATGACCTTGCCATACTGCATCAATACATAGCCTAGTCCTTGATGCGAACTATATACCACATATCCTCCGGTCCCTGATGGAATAGTCAACACCGGTGTAGTAGTCCACCAATGTTTCAGCTCTTTAAAGCTTTTCTGACATTCCTCGTTCCATCTGAATACTACATTCTTCCTCAGAAGTTTTGTCAGAGGGGTTGAGATCAAAGAAAATCCCTTGACAAACCTACGATAATATTTGGACAATATTAGGAAGCTTTAAATTTTAGACACATTCTTTGGAGCTTCCCAATTCATCACTGCCTCTATCTGCTTTGGATCTACCTGTATACCTTGTCCAGTCACTATAGACCCCAAAAATACTACTTGATCCAGCCAAAATTCACACTTATTGAATTTGGCACACTGTTATTTCTCTCTCATGATCTGTAAAATCACTCTTAAATGCTCAACATGTTTTTTTCTGCTCTTCGAATATACCAAAATATCATCGATAAACACTATCACAAAGCGGTCCAGGTAGGGCTGAAAAATCTTATTCATCAAGGCCATAGATGTTACTAGGGAATTAGTTAACCCAAATTGCATTATTAAAAACTCAAAGTGCCTATACCTTCTCCTGAATGCACTTTTCAGTACATCAACCTCTGATAAGTTCTTCACTGTCACTCGATTCAGTTGCCTATAATCAATGCATAACCTTAAAGGCTCATCTTTCTTTTTTACAAACAACACTGGAGCTCCCCAAGGTGAAACATTGGGTCTAATAAAACCCTTTCCTGGCAACTCCTGTAGCTGAGCCTTTAACTCCTTCATTTCTACAGGTGTCATCCTATAAGGAGTAATAGATATAGGAGCAGTACCTAGAACTAGATCAATTGTGAACTTTGTTTATCGATCTGAAGGTAAGCCAAGTAACTTGGAGGGAAACACATGTAAGAATTCCTTAACCACGAGAATGTCTTGCACATTCTGCTCAGCTCTAGTATCAATAATGTGGGCTAGATAAGTCTTACATCATCCTTGCATCAACCTTTGTGCACTCACAAATGATATCAACCTAGCTAGCATTGCTTGACTAATTCCTCTAAAGATCGCTTTCGACTGACCATGAGATTCTAGTACTATGTCCTTAGTATAACATTTCATGATAGCCTATGAGTAGTGAGCCAATCTATGCCTAGGATAATATCTATCTCTCTCAGTTGTAGTTTAATTAGATCTGCCTCCAACTCTGTTTGATCAATTCGAATTAAGCATCTCTTGCAGACCTCTCCTATAACTGTAGTACTACCTATCGGTGTACTCACCTCTAGTCTATATTGTAATAGCTCCTTATCACAATGCAGCCTATGTGTCAGATATGATGCGATAAAAGAATTTGTGGATCCTGGATTTAGCAATGCAACTGCTTTATGATCATAAATAAGGAGCACACCTGCAGTAACATATGGAGAGTCCTTAGCCTCCTGCTTGGTCATAGCATAGACTCAGGCCTGGGACTACGGTCGGCTGCTCCATATCTCAGTCCTTATAGAAGGACTCCTAGAGCTCACTTTGCCTCTACCTCAGCCTCTCTATTTGGACCCACTACCTCTGCTCTGTTGGATATTAGCTTCACTCACAGATCTCCCACTCACACCAGACTGGGCTCTAGCAATAATAGGACAAGCTCTGATTTTGTGCTCCAAAGAGCCACATCGAAAACAAGCTCCTGACAAAGCCTAGCACTCACTAATGTGTTTCTTCCCACAATGCTCACATGGGGGTAACTGACTCTACACTGTTCCTCTTCTATTGCCAAATTGTGCAAAACTACCCCTCTACCTGAATCCTAACCGTCTTAATCCAGCTGGTGGTCTGAAGGCTCTGTTCTGGTGCTTACTGAATCTTCTGCTAGAACCACTTTGACTCTGACTGGACCTCTTCATCCTGGACCCTTGCCCAGTCTCTGCTTGTCCCTCTCTTAATATCTACTCAATTCTGATCGAAGTAGCTCCCAACTCAGTGAAACTACTCAGGTTAGAGATCGCTAGTCTAGTCCGGATCTCCATGTTCAACCTATCTTCGAATCTCCTAAACTTATCTTCTTGGGTAGGAATCAAAGTAGTAGCATATATCATCAACTCATTGAACTAGATCTCATACTCTACCACTAACATCCTACCTACTTCAAATCCAGGAACTCTTTGATCTTCCTATCAAAGTAGATCTTGGGCATGTAATTTTCTTTGAAGACCTTCAAAAAGTCTTCCTACTTCAGGTGGCAAGGCTTGGTGGTATTTCTTGGGACAATCTTCCACCATTGATAAGCTGGGGCCTGCAGTAAGGAAACTGTATAATCGAACCTCTCGTCCGCCTCGTAGTCCATCTGATCAAGAACTTTCTCCATCCTTTCCAACCATCCTTCGGCCTCAACAACGTCTGTGCTGCCATAGAAATCCACATCCCCCTAATTCTGCAGCCTATCATACCTCCTTTCCCTTCTCTTGGGAACTCTCAGAGGCATCTCCTCTGGTCGAGGTACTGAAGACTCCCTACTGGCTCCTACTAATCCTAGGTTAGCTGGTTCCCACTTGATCACCTATGAAAGATGACCTATAATAAACAATAACTTCCATCATTATCTGCATTTCTTATGATATTTCATGCTTAACATTTCTATATGTCCCTACAGATGCCAAGCCACGCTCCGATACCACCAAATGTAGCGCCCTCTTACCCTAGGGTACATATCGGAACACCAAAAGGATATTTCAGTATATAACCTACGATAATGGTGAGTTACATTCAATCACAACATTCACTTAACATGGCATCATCTATCTTTATTCTCTTATAAAACATCATAAGGAAAGTCATAATAAATTAAAACTAAATTTTCTCATTTCATTTCATAAAAAACGAATGTCTACAATATATCATTCAACATTCATACTTATACAACATCATAGCCTAATGCAAAAAGTGCTACATGAAAGAGAAAATACACAAAAATCTGTGTAATATGTCCAAACCTAGCTGACCGACCTTTCAGCCATTTCTTCTCTTTCCCAAAAGTACAAGTCTACACTGCTTGTAGCATCCCTCAGTAGCTAATATCATCTCTCGGTCTTGAAAAGTTAATGTTGCAATTTTGATGAATTTTGTGAACTCAATGAGGTAACCATCATTAATGGTTCACTCAATTCATGTATCACATCAATACACGTAACATATTATTCACATCTTTTTGTATATTCATAAAATATCACATTTCACTTTCAGAACAATCATCATAATCATTTCAATCAGGTAAGATACACCTATCAAGTATAAATGTAACGCACGTGAGACTCACTTTCATTTATTATTGTCGTTATGACCGGGTGCCTTTTTTACTAGCTCATATCCTTTAGTGGATATCGAGCCATTTCAAATTATGTCCCATATCCCTTAGTGGATACTGGCTGCATTCACAACCGAGCCTGAGGCTTTGATCACAATCTAAACTTTAAGCTCTTATACTAGTGACTTCAGTCACAGCTTCTTTTATCTTACGTGCATTTAAGTAATAGAATGCTTCACATTCTCACATTCTCAATCAATCATATGCTTACACATTCACATTCAAATCATAATTATCATCGGACCCAAGGTCCGGCTTTCAACATCATTGTTGAGTAACATTTATTCCGTCACATTCATATACAAGTAGCGCTTCATATCACATTAATATATATCAAATCTCGGACCTACATTGTCTGCCATCAATATAATCAATCACATTCGTCTTATCATTTAAAACATAATTTAAAGCAAACAGTAACTGAGAGAAACTGTGTAGGATACTAGAAGGCCACTCCCGAAGCTAATGCCTGGATTCCGACAACTTCTGGAGGATGACGTTCTAGTTGCTCCTCTATAACAAACAATATACACATATGACAATTTGCACAATTATAAATGTTTAATAATGCATATGTATGTATATGAACTATACACAATGCATGTTCATGACAATCTTGGGTATCACTTTATTATTCTCATCATGTAAACATTCATATATCAAAACTCGCTTAAGTATAATTTGTACTTAGGCTTATACCTCAATAAAACCATAAAAATGAAAATTCATAACAAATTGAATCACTTTTAGATTTTTCCAAAAACTGACTTTTGGGTCTACTATTCTTGATCATTTAGACAATGACAATGAAGTGATTTGGCAACACTCTCTTCTAGAAAATTTTTCTCCTATCTATTAAGTTTCTAATGACACTATAATCATTCAATTTGGTTCAGTAACCTGAAAGATATACCCCAAACATTTTCAGACTATTCTCATTTTAAAATAGTATACTATACTTTAACTTTCATCTAGAAATTGAAAGTCTTAGAGAATGAATTAAAATTTGATTTCTTTAGATAATTTGTCGCCCTATGTCTCTCGTTTACTCTAAATCAAAAGTCATTTCATTTGGAAATCTACAGAATTGAAATTCCAAAGCATGTTCAGTGAAACCATACGAGTTATCATATTCCAGTATTCCTCAACATTTTCATCTTAAATCCAATAACACCACTAATTTAAGTCACGTCCATGCAACATAAACTCATATCCGTGCATCACAACAAAATTGAGTCATGGGCATGTAACCATAATGCACACTCGTGCACACAAACAAAAATAAACCACGCCTGTGAGACCTCAATGCATGGTCATACACACCTGATCATATCGGTCCCACATTTTTCACTCAATCTCTCCCGAATGATTTCAGATGGCTATAAGTTTTAGTGATATGTATATTAGTGTGTTACGAGTCCAATGGTTCAAGTCCCATGTCATTTTGAGGTCGGGAGAAGGAGATATAGTCAAAATACTGAAGGATGTTCAATTTTCTCCAGCCAAAGAAGTCGCGATCGTGCTTATAGCTCAAGTCATGATTTGCTCTAGCATGATCATGAGTATCTATCCTTTAGAGGAAAGTCAAGATCATGTAGAAGCACAATCGTGATTTCCCTCTTACACAATCGCAATTCTTCTTCTCCTTCTGAACCTCTACGATTTCTTCTTCCTTCTTTTTCTTCTTTTCTTTTTAAACCAACTTCTCTAACACATCTCAACCCCATTTTTGACTTCCATGCAACCCAACACATTAAAAAATAGATCAAAAACAAGGAGTTAACATCAAACATAAAAAAAATTAGAAATTCTCCGCGTATATCTTCATTTTTCTGCATTTGTCCATCTTCTTCACTTCTCTCTCTCTATCTAACATTTCTTATTTGATTCTACCCTCATTTTCTCTTCATTTGACTCTTATTATACTCAAAATTCATTAAAAAAAATCGAAAATCCAAGTCTAAAATAAAATCATCAAAAATAGAAAAAGGATCATTCATGCTTCTCCTTCATGTTTTTTCTACATTTTCTTTTTTTTCCATCTCTTCATTTTTCTGCACTTCTAATTTTTTCGTACATTCTCCATTTTTCTTCTTAACTTTCATTTTAAACAATCTTTCTCATCTCCAAACATCATCATACACCTATCCCTTAACTCTAAATTTATTCTTTGGTTCATCTCTAATAACTCTCAAAACTCGTTTATGTGCATATATATATATACACAGTGAAAACAAAGCCCTTACGTCTGCTTTCTTCAAAAAGTTTATGCACCTAGTTATACCTATTTTCTAAGATCTTTCAACTCCAAAAATCATTTCTACCACCTCTTAAAACATATTTGTCATCAAAACTGAAAAATCAACAAATCCACATTTCCATCTTAAATTAATGAAGAACATGGTAAGTGTCAAAAATGCTATAACAACTAATTCACCATTTTTGTTTCATAGACCAACAACTCTAAAGGATTAACAAGATACTTACTTGATAAAACTCCAAAATCTTCAAAAACTCAAAAAGCCCTAATCTTCATACAACTCACGTATACTATTGTAGGGGTTGGCAAATTTCAGTTTTTCTTGAGGCAAATGAAAGAAAACCAAAGTTGGGAGGAGAAATGAACAGATAAAAGCAAGGTGTGACTTAGGTGAGGGTTTGTTGAAAAACTCTGTGTAAAAGGAGAAATTTGAAGAAGCTAGCTACCAAGAAGATGAAGACAAGAATAGGAAGTTGGCTTTCTAGTTACAAGAAACTTGATTTGGTCTTTCAAATATAATCTAAAAATAAATCTTAAACTAAGAAAGTGATACTTGTCACTCATCCATCTTCTAAGGAATTAAACTAAGTTCTTATTGAACTAGTCCCATAATTCCTATCTTTTTATTCCAATTATCTCCAAAATTTTCAAAGTCATTTTTAACAATTCTCCGATATCATTTGATTCCTATTCTATTTCCATCCATCAATTTACTTACCAAGTAACATTTTTTCTAGTACAATAATATTCAACGTTTCAGAAATTATTCCAAAAATCTACCAAAAATTATAAATTAACAAATACACTCTCCAAATAAATTTTCAATGCAACAAATTCACAATTCTCAATAGTATCACATCACAATTTAATTATACCCAGAATTATCAATGAATGTGTGGACAATTATTTTCATGTGCAAAAATTCAATGTTCACGTATATGTGTATATCATATAATGCATGAACATGAGATGCATTTATAATCTCTCAGTAATCTCTCATATTTCTTATTCTAGTCTCCATGTGGGTAATGAGATGTTACAGGCCTGCCATGGAGGCTGAGGCTGCTGTCACTGATAATCAGTTGAGGAAGGTTGGTGTGTTAACAAAAACAAAGAAGAAGAAGAGATAAAGGCAAAATTAAAGAGATGTCAGAGCATTTTCTATCTCCTAGCAAACCAAAGTACTTTGTTTTTGTTGTAATGTACCTTAATTTAGGTCACCCTTCTCTATGTTGAGCTCCAATCAAGTTCGAATGTAGTTTTTGGTACTCTATTAGTCCTCTTTTACAATTACTAAGGTCTATCTATATTGACTTATGAGTAATGTTTTCAAAATCAGATAAGAAGTTAAACAGGTAAGACAAGGAGTTTAAGGTTTAAAAGGTTCAACTAGTCATCATAAAATTGGTTAAAGATTTAAGAAAATTAAAATTTTTTAAAAATGATGGAAGAAGAGCATCTTTACTCGTAAAAAAATTTAAAATTTAATTGAAAAGGGAGATTGTTAAATGAAAATTAATTAGTTTATTTTGGTTTATAAAACTGATTAATCTATAAAAACTAGCCGAATTAAGTAATAAACTGATCAATTTTTAATAACAAAGATTATTAAACTAAATTAAACTAGAAAGTTAGTGAGTTCAAGGTTTTAATTGTTAAATCAGTCGAACCGATTCAATTTTTAAAATATTGCCTATGAGTTCTAAGCTTTTTCCTTTTATTTTTAAATTTGTATTTTACTATTATTATTAATCGTTGTTATAAATCTTGAATTTCTTAAAAATTTATATACTTTTATGATTAATTAATACATAAATAGTTCGATTAAAAGTTCATACATATAATTTCAATACACATAATCTATTCATCCGGTTAAATATGACAAGAAATTTTTAATAAATTTTTTCCTTTTCTTAAGTTTGCTAATAAGTTGACGAGATTTATTTTAGTCTTAAACTTGAT
This sequence comes from Erythroxylum reticulatum, assembly GCA_025504915.1. Classification (NCBI taxonomy): domain Eukaryota; kingdom Viridiplantae; phylum Streptophyta; class Magnoliopsida; order Malpighiales; family Erythroxylaceae; genus Erythroxylum; species Erythroxylum reticulatum. The sequence continues at coordinate 3,026 of JANSVA010429781.1, read as the reverse complement.
TTACAGTTTCGAGATTGATTAAACTTTGGGCTAAAATTCAAACTTTGAACTAAAATTTAGGTTTTATATCTTGTTTAGGCCAGATTCTAATTGAATTAAACTGGTCTATTGAATCTGAAAATTAAATTTTTTTATCACGCCAGAATTCAATATAAATTTTGATTAAATTATACTTAACCTATTAACTATAATGTTAAACTTAAACTTTATGTTTACCTTATTATATTTACATCCAATAACAATTCGTCCAATGAACATTTATGGTGACGTTACAAAAAATAAAAATTATATAAACCATTCTAATTGGTCCAATAAACAATTTTTTCATATACAAACTCCTTAAATTTCATATGAAATAGAAATTTGGATTTAGATAGAATAAATCTTCAATCGTTGTAGACATGATTTGCTAACTTAAATTTATCTTGAAGATAAGTTGAATGATATCCATTTTCAACTTAACCACTTTTTGAAGGTAGAACAACATGATATGTATTGAAAATTTGTCATTTATAATAGTATAAACCAAGATCTTGAATTGCAAAATGTGAGTTACACTTATGGTTAACAATAACACAATTTTTAGACTAAGTGTGACTTAAAAAGATCAAAATTGATCAATTTTTAGGCCAAATTTTGACTTTGAATTAATTAGATTTTTAAAAATTTATCTTCAAATTAATATAAATCAGATTCAAATTTATGAGGTTCATAATTTTTTAAATTTAAAACTGAATTGGATTCAAAATTCGATTAAAATTGACTTTTGTCTGTTGAGTTTATGTTTGTTCGAATTGAATCGATCCTGAATCTTTTGTTCAACTCTACAAGATATAGGTATAATCAAGAATAATACAATAACAATTTCCAAAAGTTACCATAAGAGCCAACCACAAACCATGGTATAAGCGTACTCAAAGGCATCATAACATCCTTACTATTGCCCTGTTGGGTTTGACACTTAATCAACTTCTTCGTTCACACCCATGGTCGTTTCCAGGAAGCCGAAGCAGTGATGTCGAAGAAAATCATTAAAACCGTGTTAAGGAAAGTTTTCTCTGAGTTTCCATGAAAAAGAAAAGAAGAAAAATGCATTTCACGTATCTCATAGACTTGGAAGACTGGTGATATTCAAGTATTTGCAGTTTAAAAAGAAGAAAGGAAAGTGCAGCTTCTCTCTAAGTTTCACGTAACATTCTTCGAAACAGCCCCTCAGAAATTTTTAGGGAGTTGCAGATAAAATCAATGAAAATCGTAATGTGAATGCTGAGTTTAGCAGTCAAGCAGCTTTTGAAGACTTTGATCCCTAGTGAAGTGCTGTTGGCTCTAGCTTGTGTGTCGTCTCTCTTACAGTCTCTTCTTTTTGTCCTTTTCTAGACAAGCAAACTATTATAATAGAGAAAGTAGATAAGTGTTACAGAAGCCACCAGGACGTAATTAGAGAACACATGTACTGCAGTCCTCCAAAATATATATGTTAAAAGTTAACTTTAATATATGCTCACAAAATTAATTTGATAGACATATTTTATTAGTTAATATATGATAAAGATAAGGGTTTATTCATACAATAAATTTTTAAAAAAAGATTTAATGTTGAGAGTTAAACTTACAAAATTTGGAAGATAATATTATTTAATGGCTCCTTTTGTATTCAAAGAATTATATTTTGGAGTAGTTCATTGGATGTTGTGTGTTATTCCCTTGTAAATTCTTTTAAAGTAGTTAAGCAAAGATTAAAAGAGGACGAGGCTACAACAAAAATAACAATATCTAGTAAGAATCCTACTGATACATGAGGTATGGGTAAAAGAGGACGAGACTGATGTATCCAAATTAAAGAAAGGGTCACATTTTTGGATACTTTTATTAATCCTTTTGTATAATTATTTGAATATTATTTTAGTATTTTTATGATTACTACTAACTTATATTAATTCAATTATTCCTGCATATTATTGTCTTATATGACTTCTAAGTCGTTTCCTTTTATTTTCTTGTCACGACCCAAACGGGTACTTGGGTACTTGAAACTCAAAAGTCGAAACCCTCATATCACACGTAAGCTTGATTACTAGTGATAGAAATAAATATAAAATTTTAAATAAGTGACAACATGAGCACGCGTAAGTAGAAACACAATGAAGTATAATAATGTTAACATGCATTAGAAGGAAAATTTTCAACATACTAAATCATATCACTGTAGATACTAGAGTACAATTACAAGTGAAAACAAACGAAAAGTATACACAAAAGTAGATATATTGTAATCGAATCTTCTTGCAGTCACTGATAACTAATATAAAAAATAGAGTTGAGAGTAACCAGATCTTCCATGGTGTCCCAGGATACCCAATGAAATGCTTACATAATATACAGTATATATTATTAGAAACACACATATATGATAAATGACAAATTACATGCAATACAGTATAAATTGTGGAGAAGGAAAATGTATAGGACTTTAGTCTTTAAGGGTAAATCCTCACAATACTACACCTTGAATGATTGCAAGGAGCTATGCATCACCAATAATCCAACTATTCACCTATATTCATATAGTCGTAAAGCTCTCTTAGTCCAAAATGGCCTTGTGGGGAACCAAGCATCACCAACAGAACTGTCCTCATTCAATACGTCCAAAGTCACAATCACATTAATAATATACATGCCAAATGAGGATTCAACCGAAGCCAAACATAAATCAAGATCGATCTGTATTATTTCTCTATATTATATCACAATCATCTCTTATAATCAAACCAGTGCGCACATACTCCTAATGCATACCTATTAGGTGGCACATCCTATAGATTCTTCCTCCTCCACAATCACAATCAAACACATCCGTGTACAAACCAAATATCAATCATGCAATTTCTTAAACAAGCACTCATTCATTTGCTAGGTTCCCAAATTTATATCTATATACTTAAATATCAGAACAATCACAATCTTTATCTTTGGACAAGAAAAGTAAGCTATGTCTAGCACCGCTGGTCAGGTCATTCGCTGCAAAG
>JANSVA010429695.1:0-19285 GCA_025504915.1 Erythroxylum reticulatum | reverse complement strand
GTCGTTTGTAGTTACATACTAGTGTATTGCCTATGTAAGTCTCTATGCCTATATGAAATCATGAATTTAGGTATTTTTAGACATACGCGGTCACCTATACACCCGTGCATGTTGACCATGTATATCCCAAAAACCCTAGTTTTTACTATAAAAGGACATGAATGGAGGCAAAAAGGATGAGGCAAGTTTTCAAGTAATTTTAAGTCATAAGAAATATAGAGAGATGAGTTTTTGAGTAATTTTAAGTTGTAAGAAACGTAGAGAGAAGACAGTTCTAAGCAAGAGACAAGGAAAACACAAAGATAATGTTAAAAGAACTGATAGATAACAAGATTCAATCCAAATTGTAAGAAGATTTAGTAGAAGAAAAAGAAAGATTTATAATTATAATTTCTTGGTTTTCTTGTTGTTTTTCTACATATTTGTTTTTTATTTCGTTTTCTATGGACAGGAATTAAGTTTTTTAGTGTTGAAGTTTGATGAACCCTAAGTTGTAATAACAATATGATTTGATCTTTTATTCAATGCAATTTTATTTATTAATTTATTAATATTTAATTATACGTTATATTTTTGTTTTAATATATCCAGAATATTAATGCATGATTTGATTTTATATGATTGAGAATGAGAAATCCTCTTGTGTGAATAAATCTACCATAATTAGAAGGAGTTGTATGTAAATCTAGAGATAGGTCAACATAAATTCTCTAGATTAGAGTCAAACGTAATAGTGAAATTCACAAATCGATATTAAAACCTAGGTTTAACAAGAAATATTTATGTTAATCAATTGATGGATTGGTTGTTAATAGTCTTAAGAAAGATAATAACATAAGATAGGTATTTCCATGATCCAACAATCCATAATTTAATTGTATGATAAAGGGTTAATATTTAAGGATTCTTAGTGGGATTCATTGCCTACGCACTACAATTTGATATTGACTTTCTTAGAATTTTCTTTGTTCTGCGTTCATTATTATTTTAAATCTTAGTTTATTTGTTTAGTTTAATTTTTAGTAAAATCCAGAATCTGATTCAACGATTAGATAATAGAAAAAGGTAATTATTAGTACTTACAGTCCTAGTGGGATTGACCCGTACTTGCCTATGCTAGTTGAAACTATATTGTTCATTTGTAGTTTTTATAAACATAGAAAGAAATCAATCAAAGTTCCATCATCTCTTTCTCACTAAGATGACCCAACCATACATGTCATAAATTAGTATCATTTTACTTTTACTCTACTCTTTTAGCTTCTCCATTTACAATTATGCTTCCCATCATTTTGTAGATTTTTCATTAATTTATGTCTTTTCGTAGCAATCATTGCGTCCTTTACCACCTTAATGTTATCTCCAATAATTTTATAGATAAAACCATTTGCATGTAATATGTCTAAGCAGATCAAGTTCTTTCTTAAATCGAGTACATACCGAAAGATCGGGTTCTTTCTATTTAGTTATGCATTGTATTTTTGTTCTAAAATATCCAAAATTTTAGTGCATGATTTGATTTTATATGATTGAAATTGAGAAATCTTCTTGTGTGAATAAATATACCATAATTAGAAGGAGTTACAATGAAATCTAGAGATAGGTCAACATAAATTCTCTAGATTAGGATGAAACATAATAGTGAAATTCATAAATCTATAATGTATCTTTGGGTTTTAACTAGAAATATTTCTATTAATCAACTTATGGATTAGTTGTTAATGGTCTTGAGAAAGATATCAATATAAGATAGGCATTTTCACAGTCCAATAATCAATAATTTAATTGCATGTTAAAGGGTTAATATTTAAAGATTCTTAAGGGATTCAATACCTAGACATTACTATTTGATATTGACTTTTCTTGGAATAGTCTTTGTTTTGTGTTCATTATTGTTTTAAATATTAGTTTATTTGTTTAGTTTAATTTTTAATAAAATCCAAAATTTGATTCAATGATTAGATAATAGAAAAAAGGTTAATTACAAGTACTTACAGTCTTAGTGGGATTGACCCATACTTGCCTGTGCTAGTTGAAACTATATCATGCACTTGCAGTTTTAACATTGATAACTTTTTATAACCATAGAAAGAAATCAATCAAAGTTTCATCGTCTCTTTCTCACTAAGATGACCTAACCATATATGTCATAAATTAGTATCATTTTACTTTTACTTTACTTTTGTAGCTTTTCCACTTACAATTATGCTTCCAATCAATTTGTAGATTTTTCATTAATTTTGGTCCTTTTGTAACAATCATTGTGTCCTTTACCACCTTAATGTTATCTCCAATAGTTTTATAGTTAAAACCATTTGCATGTAAGATGTCTAAGAAGATCAGGTTCTTTCTTAAATCGAGTACATACCAAAAGATCATGTTCTTTCTATTTAGTCATGCATTATATTTTTGTTCTAATATATCCATAATATTAGTGCATGATTTGATTTTAGATGATTAAAATCAAGAAATCCTCTTGTGTGAATATCTACCATAATTGGAAGAAGTTGCATGTAAATCTAGAGATAGGTAGACATAAATTCTCTAGATTAGGCAAATATAATAGTGAAATTCACAAATCGATAATGTAATCCTAAGGGTTTTAACTAGAAAGATTTATGTTAATCAACTGATGGATTAGTTATTAATAGCTTTGAGAAAGATATTAATATAAGATAGGCATTTCTACGGTCCAATAACTAATAATTTAATTGCATGATAAATGGCTAATATTTAAGGATTCTTAGTTTAATTGTTTAGTTTAATTTTTAATAAAATCAAAATTTTGATTCAGCAGTTAGATAATAGAAAAAGGGTCATTACTAGTACTTATAGTCCTAGTGGGATTGACATGTACTTGCCTGTGCTAGTTGAAACTATATTATGCACTTGCAGTTTTAACATTGATAAATTTTTATAAACATAGAAAGAAATCAATCAAAGTTCCATCATCTCTTCTCACTAAGGTGACCCAACCATATATGTCATAAATTAGTATCATTTTACTTTTACTATACTTTTGTAGCTTCTCCACTTGCAATTATGTTTCCTATCAATCTATAGATTTTTCATTAATTTTAGTCCTTTCATAGCAATCATTGCATCCTTTACCACCTTAATGTTATCTCCAATAGTTTTATAGCTAAAAACATTTGCATGTAAGATGTCTACGAAGATCAGGTTCTTTCTTAAATCGAGTACATACCAAAAGATCATGTTCTTTCTATAGTCATGCGTTATATTTTTGTTCTAATATATCCAGAATATTAGTGCATGATTTGATTTTATACGATTAAAATTGAGAAGTCCTCTTGTGTGAATAAATATACCATAATTGGAAGAAGTTGCATGTAAATCTAGAGATAAGTAGAGATAAATTCTCTAGATTAGGGTCAAACGTAATAATGAAATTCACAAATCGATAATGTAATTCGAGGGGTTTTAACTAGACAGATTTTTGTTCATCAACTGATGGATTAGTTGTTAGTAGTATTGAGAAAGATATTAATATAAGATAGGCATTTCCACAGTCTAATAATCAATAATTTAATTGTATGATAAAGGGTTAATATTTAAGGATTCTTAGTTTAATTGTTTAGTTTAATTTTAATAAAGTCCAAAATTTGATTTAACGGTTAGATAATAGAAAAGGGTAATTACTAATACTTACAGACCTAGTGGAATTGACCCGTACTTGCTTGTGCTAGTTGAAACTATGTTGTGCACTTGCAGTTTTAACATTGATAAATTTTTATAAACATAGAAAGAAATCAATCAAAGTTCCATCATCTCTTTCTCACTAAGATGACCCAACCATATATGTCATAAATTAGTATCATTTTACTTTTACTCTACTTTTGGAGCTTCTCCACTTACAATTATGTTTCCTAACAATCTATATATTTTTCATTAATTTTAGTCCTTTCATAGCAATCATTGCATCCTTTACCACCTTAATGTTATCTCCAATATTTTCATAGCTAAAACCATTTGCATGTAAGATGTCTAGAAAGATCAGGTTCTTTCTTAAATTGAGTACATACCGAAAGATCAGGTTCTTTCTATTTAGTCATACGTTATATTTTTGTTCTAATATATCCAGAATATTAATTCATGATTTGATTTTATATGATTGAGATTGAGAAATCCTCTTATGTGAATAAATATACTATAATTGTAAGGAGTTGCATGCAAATCTAGAGATAGGTCGACATAAATTCTCTAGATTAGAGTCAAATATAATAGTGAAATTCACAAATCAATAATGTAATCCTATAAGTTTTAATTAGAAAGATTTCTGTTAATCAACTGATTGATTAGCTGTTAATAGTATTGAGAAAGATATTAACATAAAATATGCATTTACATAGTCCAATAATCAATAATTTAATTGCATGATAAAGGGTTAATACTTAAGGATTCTTAGGGGGATTCATTACCTAGGCATTACTATTTGATATTAACTTTTCTTAGAATTTTCTTTGTTCTGTGTTCATTATTGTTTTAAATATTAATTTATTTTTTAGTCTAATTTTTAATAAAATACAAAATTTGATTCAACAGTTAGATAATAGAAAAGGGTAATTACTAGTATTTATAGTCTTTGTGGAATTGAGCCATAATTACTTGTGCTAGCTGAAACTATGTCGTGCACTTTCAGTTTTAACATTGATAAATTTTTATATACATAGAAAGAAATCAATCAAAGTTCCATCACCTATTTCTTACTAAAATGACCCAACCATATATGTCATAAATTAGTATGATTTTACTTTTACTATACTTTTGTAGCTTCTCCACTTACAATTATGCTTCCTATCAATCTGTAGATTTTTTTCATTAATTTTGGTCATTTCTTAGCAATCATTGTGTCCTTTACCACCTTAATGTTATGTCCAATAGTTTTATAACTAAAACCATTTGCATGTAAGATGCCTAAAAAGATCAGATTCTTTCTTAAATCAAGTACATACTGAATACCCCTTAGTGTCCTAACAATGCCCTCAAATATCTTAAGCCTAACATGTTTTGTTTTGATAATTATGCAAGCTTTGTCATCCCTAAACACAATAATCCTAAAGTTGGATGACATGTATATGTAAACCAATCTTTATTTAGTGTCATGTAATGTGAGCATCCTATATCCAAAAGCTATGAGTCCTAAATTTGGCTGGTTGAAACATAAGGCATATCTCTGTTATTGTAATCTAAGTCCCTACTCTACACCATATTAGCAAACCTTGATGAATCATTAATTTTTCTTTCGTCCTTCTACTCCTTATTTGGACAATCTTTCATGATATTTCTAGTTTGCTCACATTTATAATACTAAATTGTATTTTCACCCTTGGACATTAACCTATAGCTGCACTTAAATGAGACATCTTTCCTCTAATATTTTTCACTTTCCCCTCATATATAACCCTTTAACTTGAGAGCTTTCACTAATATTATGTCTCTATTTATTATAAGTCATATCATAATAGTAATGTCCTTTACACTAACTATCTCTTTACTCGATGTGAGCATGGCCACCAGATGTTCATAATAAAGAAGTAAGGAAAAAAATTAGAATTATGTTAAAAAATTAAAATAATGTTTTGATCCTTATCTAAATAGTCGCTTAGAGCCTTAACAGGTCGTTGGCTTTTTGGTTAAACAAATTTATATGTGGTTCTTGATATGGTCTTTTATATATCTTCAACATATATAGTCTTGGTGTCAAATATAACTTATTTATGAGAGATCTCAACGTATATCGACTCTCCATCTTCTTTCATATCTTCATAGGGGTTGAAATCTTTATGATGTGGTATATGACCTTACTTGTTAGACATAACTGAATGGCGTCAACTGCTCGTGCATGTAATTCCTTTTAGTTGAGTTAATTTATGTCTTTCGATGTATTCTCCCATATCCCCTTTTACAAGCCTTAATACACTAATCTTCATCACCACAATCTAAAATTTTGAGTTTCATCAAACTTCCCTACTTTAAATAAATGCTTTTCCTTCTTAAAACTCCAAGATTGCATGCTTGTGCATATGAGCCATAAACAAAATCATAATAGTCGCACTAGTGTCCAATCTCTAATAATATCCTTATAAATAAATTGGGAGAACTCTACAGGTGGTGTAAAGAGGGGTAAGTTAAAAATGCTAGCTCATGCAAAACCTACTCCTATTCATAATAAGGCTTGAATATTTTAGTAATTTAATTGAAATTTTAAACTTTAATTATAATTATAACTAGTCCTAATTAAATACCAATTTGGTTTAAATATGATATAATATCTAATATTGGTCTTTATTTATCAAGTATCTTATATTTGACTTTAAAGTTTGTTCAACTTTATAATCAAGTTCAACTTAATTAAATTAGCTTATGTTCTTAAAATTTTCTTTATATATGACCCACTAGATTCCTAAATATTTTGGTGATAGTTATAAATTATAATATTAAATTGTACTTAAGATTAGATAAATTAAACTTGCTTAATTTATCTTTAATTTTAATTAAATAATTTACATTCTTATATCAAGATTAACATTTAGCAACATATCATCACTACTCAAATATTAGGAATGCTAAAATGGTTTTAACTTATATCTCTGTGCGTAAGTTTTCTTTCTATAATTCAATTCTTTCATCATATAATATTTTGATTAGATATAAACTATGAAATTAATGTCAATTATATTTTTGTCCAATCATATTGGTTCTTCATCATTATTAGTTGATTCCTTTATTGACATTCCACCTTCATTAAGGATTTCCTAAATTAATACTAATTGGGAACAATATAATATTTTCCCTAATTACTTTGTGGTGGTAAATCCTATGTTGATCATTCAACAACCTCCATATAATTTATGCTATATTCAATGATTATGAATCGAGTTATCTTTAATTAGGAGAAGTCCTAAGTAATATCAAAATAGAACAATTCCTATATAAGATACTTTAGAGATCTTAAGTCAAAAGATCACTTATACAATTATCATAATAAATATTTTTATAGACATATATGTAATGTTCTATATGAAATTCATAAAATGAGTCAATTTGCTATCGACTTGGTAAATTTGTTCTCTAACAAGCACTTGCATGTTTATTTAAGTATCCTCATTTTTTAGTTTACGAGATCAACTACATCTTTTATAAGAAAGAAACAAAGCATGTGTAAATCTTGCCATTTTGCTAATATCCAGATTTAGGTTTAGAGAAAACTTAAATACAATATGAATCTCATAATTATCTTTCAAGAAAAAAAATATGAATGTCACAATTATGATATTATCATGATTCTATTTGAAAAATATCTCTCTCATGGACTTAATTTAATACATTAGTTAATTAAATAAATATATAATAAATAATATATTTAATTAATTATGTAACAAATATATAACTAATTAATGGGCTATATATCATAGACCAATAATTAGTATTTTAATAAGGAATTAAATAATACATGAAAGATTAAGTTTAATATAAAGGTAAAGTGATCAAATGTGCAAATCAACTCAAGTTGAGTGTCAAGGAACAAAATGTGTAAAGTGGAGTTCTTATATAGCTAGAGGGACCTTTAAAACAATAGAAGTGAAGTTGAAGTCAGTAAGAAAAAAATTAAACATTTCACTAGTAATTAAATAATTCTAAATTGCTTGTAACCCTTGAATTACTTATTTTCATAGTCTAAGAGCTTAATCATTGCATGATTAGTTACATCTAGAGAGTAATACATATATTATATCATAATCAAGAAAATTTTGAAAAGATTTTTAAGAAAACCCTATTGACCATCAACACATTTCTACAAAAAAACTTTTGAAATAGTTTTGAATAAAGTTTTTGTTAAATGTGTGTTCAATCTTTGAAAGACCTAAAAGTTTAATATTTCAACTCACTTTCTGTATGACATTAGGTAGTTAAAGGGCTTATACTGGCCAAACAATGGGATGTTTAAAAGTGGATTGGATATAAAGTTTTCTAATTAGGGATATTAGTTAAAGGTTTGACTAACCGATATGCCAATAGATTGGGCATTAATTACTTGAAGATTTGGTTTTGTTAATTTGTAGCATTTTTAAAATTAGATAAAATGGGAGTTTGTCAAAGATGGGTGTTCAACTAGGGGTATCGATTAGCCTAACACCTGATTAGCTTTAGTGAGTAATAACTACTTGAACATGTTTTAGATATAAATATATCAGATATGAGTTGTGAGGAAAACATAAGAGTGTTACAAAGTTGATTAGATTCTTTCAAAAAGTTAGAAAGTGTTAAATTAATATGAACTCTAGTTCATTAGTTTAAGTAATAAAGAGATGTTTTTTTAGTTATATATGATTGTATTAGTGTAACAATTTGAGATAATTGCTAGGGTGCATATTATGACAATTCTTCTTGATCTAAAATGAGAGTTATAAATGGTTTTTCTTCACATGTGACAATCAAAATGTTATATTAAGAGTTCTTCACTCATTGAAGGAAGACAACAATTAATTTTAAATGAAAGTTGGGTTATGGATATAAGCTAAAGATTATTTAGTTGAACCATTATTATAAATCAATTTGTCTCTTTTTAACTTATTCTCTTTTATTATTGTTATAATTATTTTGTGATTTTCTCATATGATTTTTTCATAACCATATGCCTTATAATATGAGTGAATTTTTGATAATAAAATATCCATTCCAAATAAAATGTAAGGTTTAACTTTATTTGATTATATTTAAACTTTTTGCATTAAATTCATATGCACAAAATATTTTTGAAACACCATAGAACTCTGGCATAAAATGAAAAATTTAGTAACAATTTGAATATATTATGGAATATTTTTCTTTATAAAAATAATTAGAGAAAATGGATTCTTGTAACCACCTCTACAAAATTTTGAAGAATACACATCAAGACTACAATAGTTTAATACTTCACAAAAACCTAACAATTTTATGTTTTCCTTCTTCAATTTAGGATTAGGAATGGCAATGGGCAGCCTATGGCCCGACAGGTCAGTGGCTGCTAGCTCGTGGTCATGCCAACTTGTGGCCCGCCCGACTAGTCTACACATTTTTTTAGAAAATTTTGTCAAAACAACATCGTTTTAAACATTCCGATTAGGCCACAGGTTGGGCTGAGCAGGGATAGCCCCAACCCATTACCCAACCAACTTGGGACAAAATAGGGCTAAGTTCGGTGAGATGGGTCAAGACTGCTATCCCTATTTGGGATCACTCAACTCTCCTTTTTCTTTACTATGTTTTTCAAATCCTACGCATTATGTTTATATTTTTCTAAATCTAATGTCAATTGTCCGGCCGACGGTAACATTGTCTCTTGATATGAGTGAGTAAGGAGAGAGCCTAACAATTACAGAGACACTACCAAATGGCCATGTTTATCTGTATTCAAGTTTGTCTATATCTATTCTACCTTCTAGTGTTAAGCGTGTTTTGTCTAATTATTTTGAAAATCTAGTTGAAATTACCCATGTTTCTGTATAAAATCGTATTTGTGAGTCTTCTTTACCTTTGTTGAGTCCTTACAGTATCTATTCTCGTGATCATTCTTGGACAACATGTATACGTATTGTTTTGTCTACATCTAGACTAAATGTCAAAGAAATAATCCAGAGTTCCAGATTGGAACAGTGTGGTCTTAGATCTACTACAGCAGAACAATACATAAAGTATGAGATACCAAAGGAGTTGATCTCTCTCTAGAGAGAACACAACTATGCACATCTACATATAGGAGTTATACACCTTGTTCTCACACTTCATGGAAGAAAGGAACTACTTACATCAACAAAGATATCTTTTTTAGACACTGCCTACACAAAGTACTAAAATGTTTTGATTAGTACTTTATTAACTACTCTCAACAATGGAAGTGTCATTATGACAATAGCACCTGATTTCACCGTCAGGTTGGATGAGCCCACTTTATATGAACAGCTGCAAGTTTAGATTCAGATCAATGGAGTAGATCAAGATCCCATAGCCATCATGGCTACCTTACATCACCAGATGATCTATTGTTTGCAGAATCATACTTTGGGCCTCAACTTTTCAAATTCTACTTCAGATGCTCTTTATATGGTTGCTGATCATTCTAATGATCAGACTACTATCATCCAGATCCTGAAGCAATTACCAGCTTTGGAGCTTAAAAAATTGATGCCTATTAAATGGATCACCAATTACTAGAAGGTGTTCCATGTACCTCATCGACACTCTTTTCATACAACCACTCCTCTGATAATGAAGACATTAAAAGACGGAATGGTGAAGTCCATTTATGCAAAGCCCAACAAAGATCTATCTGAACCTTCTACATCGGGTGCTATATTTCTGACTTAGCTTGTATTTTCGAATATGGAAAGTAAATATGCCCCTCCTATCAATTATTTTAAATCTAATGGAGATCCAGTCTATGTAAGCTATAGTCATGGACACTTTGTATAGGATGTTGACTCATCTATGTGCGAACCTGACTATGAAGTCTGTATCAACCATGAGTCAAATGGTGATGATGATGATGAGTGGTATGCTAGATGACAAAGGAGAGGAAGAAGTCTAAAACTCGTTGTATGCCTTCTCAACAGTATCATCCACACACGGATGATTCAGATCCAGATGATTCCAGCAAATCTAGTGGTCTACCCACAGAAAGATACAGACCTAGATCTTTTCGTAAGATACTGAAATCTTCTACCTATAAGCCTAAGCCAGCAATTCCTAGCATTACTCTTACTCTTATACCTTATATGATGGTTAAGCCATACGAAGAAGAGTTTCCTTCTCTACATAGGTAGTACAGATGAAAAAACTAGGGTTATCTCTAGCCCTTATATTCGAGCCACAAGAATCACTTCACAAGGAGCACTTATCTCAAATCCTTCTGATGAAGTCCTTAACTGGTAGAAATCAAATGTAGTATCATAAAACAAAGTCCTTATAATAATTGATTCTAAGTTAAATGAAATTAGTCAACAGACTCATGCTACTCAATAAAAGGTTGATGCTATCTCTAAACAGATCCAACATAAAGTTCAGATCCAGTAACTTGATGCTGATCTTCGACATTACATCGATACACAATATTTTAGACCTGACTTCGACGTCAAAGCTAGAGAACTTAGGAAGATATAAGGAATTGCTCAATGCATGGAAGCTGATATGCGATCTACACAGTCTAAGAGTATATATGACTTATCCTCTTTAGTATTTCCAAATATACAACCAGTATACACTCCTCCTTTGTATCAGACGTATCCAGAAGAAGTTGACTATTCAAAGGTCTTCAAGTTCAACTATCCTTTGATTAGACATTGTATCCATCCTCAGGCAACCTAAGCTAAAACTGAAAAGCCAAAATCAAAGCCAAAGCTTGAACAATTTCGTGAGCCATCACCTTCATATACTAAACCTGAACCAGTTAATCAGTGGAGTAAACCGTTACAAATTAATATACCTCCCACTTCTTTACCAAAGTCTTAACCTTCCACCTCTATTGGGAAGGATAAGGCACCTCTAATAGAGTCCATAACAACTCTTGCGCCTACTCCTATTGCAAAAGATTCCTTTGCTCAATCAGATAATTCAGAAGCTTGTTATAAAGGATCTACAACAATTTCTGAGTCATCATCTGAACATATCTCTAAATTGTCTTCTAATTCCTCAGCCCAACTAGCTAATCTATCAAACTTAGCATAAGTTTTAATGACTATGCCTGTACATACTGAAGTTGAACCAGATATAAGTAAGTAGAATCTACAAGTACTGAACCTTTCAGACCAGCACCAGGAACAACACCAACTTAACTAGCTACACAGACCAAGCCTACTTTAGGACCTTGGTTTACTTTTGATGATACATGAATTTGATGCGTGGATAGATCTTCAAATGACTCGACCAAATAATCCTTTACATGATATTTTGTCTGAGTTTACTTCTCATTTCACTGGTACTTTGCGAGAATGGTGGCAAAGTATTGACGATTATCGAAGACTTTAGTATATCCAAGTCACTAAAGTTGAAGCTTTCCTAGGAATAATTTATAAGGAATTCATTAGTGACTTTTAGCTTATAGATAAGCAAATCCGTCAGGAGAATTATGCAATGAAATGTTGTTAACTTAACAAACATTATTTACAGAAGCATTTCAACATATGATGGAAAGGTATTATCTTTTAAATGGATGGAATGATGTTAATCTTCGATATACTTTTATCTCATCCCTTCCAAATCAACTGCAACCAGAGGTACAGTGGACCTTTGTTTCTTTACAAAGGGATATTGCTAATATATCTATTCGAGAAATCTACTAGGTTGCTTTAGCCTCTCTTGATAAGCTTTGTGATCAACATGTCTTACTTAAGAACATCGTTAAAGGTGGTCCACTTCTGAAACAGGCTTGCAAGAAGCCTTATCTTCAAATTAAGTGCAAAGATAAAAAGAACTGTGACTATAACAACAAGAAGAAATCTCATCACAATCATATCTATCATTGACGAAAGTTCCGCAGACAAAAGGAAGGTTGCAAGCCCTTCAGGAAAACTTATATGAGAAAAGATGGAACAAAACGAAAGTTTGTTTGATTCTTCAAGAAGAAATCCCATCATTCTCAGAAAGATAATCGATGTTTTCTCTGTGGATTACTAGGACACTTTTCATGAACCTGTCTTCACAAAAGCAAGAAAGATGTCAAGTTATTGAAGCAAATGCAATCAATTTTGCTTATTCATTCTTCTAATAACTTTAAAGATCTTGTTGAGGAACAATTTACTGTAGATGAAGACACTAAGTTTGTTGTTTCTGTTATGACCTCTGAAGATGAATCCTCTGATCCCTTTATCTCTTTAGGGGATGATTCACTATACATGCTACAATAAACCTGTATGAAATTAGATCATAATCTAGTCCAATGAACATATGTCCAGATCCAACTCTTAAGATAAGACAAATATGATCGCCCCATTAAAGCTATTGGACTTATAGATACCAGAACCATCCATACGATTATGAAGCCCAACATTTGACCATCTGAGGCATGGACATCACATGATGAGTATGTTACTATTGCAGATGGAAATTCATTTTGTTAGAGAAGTGCTCTAAAGGCAATCACCTTTAGCACTTATTATATAAATCATTTTATGATTAATAAAGGCATTTTTTATTATTTCAATATTCATACATTTATGGATTTGATGGTGATCTTAAATTGATTTAATGAAGTCCTCAAAACATAGCATGGAGGAAATCATGATGAGATTATGATAATGAGATTCCTATCATGTGTAATTATGTTAGTATCTAAACTTTCCCTAGTTATAGGATTAATGAGAGGGGATATCATTAATCTGGATAAACTAGCACATGTTATACTTGTTGATTAGATCAAACAGTATATCTTATAAGCTGTAGACATGAGTTGTTTAGAGTTAACATGTGGATGCTTACTAAGGGTAGTAAGTATATTGGATTGACCTACTATGAGATAATCATATGGATATTTTATTATAGTGTCAATGATAGTCTCATCATAGCAATGGTGTAAATATCATTTGACTTTGAGGTGCTCAAAGATATCTCGGATACTGATCTTGTGCTTTGATTCCATTCATCGGTACCTCTTAGGGGTTACTCATAGGGAGGTGATTAAGTACATCTTGAGGTATTCGAAGGTAATTGAGTAGCCAATAAAGGATTCAACACTCTTGATAGAAGGAGAAGATACCCACGGCCTCTTGTCGAGGTCATTACTGGGGAGTCTCTGGCTAGAGCAAATATGTGTCATGAAGAAAGTCTTCAATGATACATTGAGTAATGAGATCCTTATGACAAGATCTAATAACACTTAGACTGGATGTGACGTAGTCAGTCTAGTAGAAGTTGACACTTTGACCATACTCTGAACCAAGTAGGGTATAGATAATGAAAAGACGAATTGCATGGCAACATTGTGTATGGAAGGATTTGTAGTCAAACTACTAACTTTCCGGTCAATTAGGAGTCATGATGTGTTACTAGATACTGCTCTTGACTTACTTGTATTAAGTGTTAATTCAAGTGTCCAACATAACCAGGAACCTAATGGATCACATACAAAGGAGATCTAAAGGATGAGTAAAATGATCTTGAATGGTGATTCAAGCTATGGGAGAGTGTTTCGGGATTATATCGTGATGTGATCATGGTAGAAAGCATTGCAAGGAATGGATTAGAAACAAATGTTGTTGGCTTCCATTAATGCATACTATTCATGGTCATTAACTTCGCTTAACTTCAATTAATACATGTTATTTATGGTCATTAACTTCCCATAACTTCCATTAATGCATGTTATTCATGACCATTAACCTCCCATAACTTTCCATTAGTAATGGGGTTATGGAAGGCCAAATGGTGTAGAAAATTGAGATGATTTTCGTGCATCTTGTGTAAGACACATAAAGAGAAAAAAGAAAGGTCATTTTTCTTATACACGCACTTTTTCTCTCTAGCACTCTCAAGAGTTCTTGTCTTTGCTAGCACAAAGAAAGAATTCTACCTATCTCCTAGTGAGGTTTCATCCTTCTATTATCGTATGGATTTTCATTAGAGATATTATGCATTAATCGTTGTGGTTTACGACAAACCAACGTGGAGAAGGTTAAAGAATGAAGGAAATCGTCAAAAAGGTATGTAAACATCTTACATTTCATGTCTTTGTTTTTCTATATCTAAATGCATAAGTATATCTGGTTTTTGAGGTTTTGTTTTATTTCTACTGCATATATTTGATATATATTATATATGAGATGCATGATTGGAACCTAACAGTGGTATCCGAGCCATCTTGTCCCTTGTTAAATTTAGAATACATGACATGTGAAAACTATTTTCATGGTTGTGACAACCTAAGGTCTTGTAATTTTTTTTCGAAATTAATTATAGAAAAATGGTTTTCACGATTTTCTTTCACCAATATGTTCTTAAGATGTATATAAATGATTTATAGTGATTGAAAATATTTTTAATACGATTAAAATATTTAATTTCTAAATTACAAGAACATGTATGAAGTCTATTTTTTTGCTAGGCATGTGATGTCTATTGGCTAAACTGATACTGTTACACATGATTTTCGTGGAATTTGATGCTGGAAAATTCATTTGAACATATTTGGGATGTTTTTATGCCTTATAATTTTTTTATAATTATTAAAAATGTTTTAATAATTTTATCAAATAATTTTCTAGAACTGGACAGTTTTCCAGAAATTGTAGGATTTGTTTTGTTTGATGTTTTTGTATGTTTATTTTGGCTCCAGAACCTTAAAAATATTTTTATATGATAAAAATGTGTTAATTTGATGTTTGATGCATGCCTAAATGATTTTGCCGAAAAATTTATTTCCAGAAAATTTTAGAAGTCATATTTGTCGTTTTTAGTATCTTATCGATGTTCCAATGATTAGGATAATTTTTGGATGATTCTTAAATTATTTTGATCATCATGAAACAACCTAGAGATGCTTGGAATGATGATTTGGTGTTATGGAAATTTTGGGAAATTATAGAAATTAATTTTGAATTAATTTAGTAGAGCAATAGATTTTCTAATATGACTAAAAAAATTGGCATGTATGACAAATTTGAAGTTGTTTAATTTTAGACATCAAATAATTATTTTAAGGTAAATTAATTATGAATTAATTTCTGGAATTAGGAATTCATATTAATTAGATTAATATTAATTTCAATCAAAACAATATACAATAGTAATTTTAGCCAAGTTAGTAAAAGGAAGATAGTAAATTTAAGTGTTGAATTAGACTTAGATCTAAGTGTTGGATTGGGCTTTCATGTTAGGATCCATAAGACATCATAACCAAAATTATGTGTTTACATATATGCATTAGAGAATTCATGGTTAGGAGAATGTGTGGGCATGCATGATGGACGGTTATAGGCTTAGGCCCAATTTGATTAGGTAGTCGATATATATATATAGTATAACACTATCTAAGTTAGATGAGACCTTAGTCAAACCCCTCACTTAGAACCAGAGTGTAACATCCCATCACCTGCGGAGAGGCTAGAATAGTAAATAAGAGTAATCAATGAGAGCTTAGAAATGTGTTTCATGCTCATGCATTATATGATATGCTCATGCACATGAATATTGAATCGTTGCATATGAAAATGACTGTACATGCACTCATTGACATTCTGGGTATAATTGAATTATAATGTGATATTGTTGAGAATTGTGAATTTATTATAATAGGAATAATTCCAAAAATTTTTAATTATTATTGGACTAGGAAAAGTGCCACTTGGCAAGTAAATTGATATTTGGATAAATAGAAATGAGTGTAATGATATTGAGAAAAAGTTAGGAGTCAACTTTAGAATTTTGAGATAATGGTTGTGAAAATTAGAGATAATTGTAATGAAAGGATGAAAGTTTGGAAACTAGTTCAATAAGAACTAGTTAGTTAAGAACTAGCCAAGGTCTTAAAGAAATGGACAAATGTCCAATTCTTAAACATTCATTCTCTTAAACTTAAAAGATCCATCTACTATTTGTTGCTGTCTTAAAAATATCTTCTTTGGGATTTTCCTTCATCCTCTGGAAGCTTCATTCTTTCAGAAAGATCTCTCACCCTCACAAAGAAAGTTTGTTCTCACTTTTCACTTACCATCTCTTTTTTTTTTAATCGTCTTCATTCTAACTAAAATACCTAATCCTATAAATTTTGATTGTTAATGATTGGGTATTATGGGAAAGCTATGGTTTATATGATCTCGAAGGTTTTGGAGCTTTAGACAAGTTAAAAGTCCACATTCAGGCATTTCTAGAATTTAGAAGCAAATGCTAATCTGGAGCATACTGTGAGTAGACCGAGATGGTCTCACTTCATTGTTTGTTTTGTTTGAATTTTGTATTAATTAACTACTGGATGATGTTATGAATGTGATTGATTGTGTTGGTTTCCAGATAGAAGGTCCGATGAATGTGATGCATAAATGAAATATTGAAGTGCTCCTTATATGTGAATTGGATGAAATATGTGGTACATGACTTGGTTGTTAAATGCCAGACTTAGTTCCGAAGGAAAGTGTGATCATGCATATAAATGAAAAAGTGATACTCTAATGTTGAATGCCGAACCATGATCTGATGATATATGAATGTGAGTGAATGAGAATATGCAAATGTGATTGGGGCATTCCATTTCATAAATGCATGAAATATAATGGAGCTGTGACCAGAGTAGCCATCGATCAGAGCTTAAAGTTTAAAGTGTGAAAAGAGCCTCGAGCTTAAAAAGTGATTTAGAGCTTAAAGCTCAAAGTGTGAAAAGAGCCTCGAGCTCAGAAAGTGATTCAGAGCCTTAGGCTCAATGTTTAATAAGCCCGGTATCCAATAGATAGGGATAGTTTAGATACTCGGTCATAACAAAGTAATAAATGGAAAGTGGGTCTCAAGCACACTGCATATGCATAATATGAATGATTAAATTATATTGATTGTGAAATGTGAAATGTTGTAAATGTGATTTATGTGTTACGTGATTGGGTGAGCCATCGAAGATGGTCACTTATTGAGTTCGCAAAACTCACCCAAAATTTGCAAATATTTTTCAGGATCAGAAGAATATCACGTTGGGCATACGGGAGTATCCCTACAGCATACAAGTGAGGGATAGAGGTTGGGATCAGTTCACTTCTGCATTGTATTTCTTTATTTTTGTACTGAATTGCATATTTCACAACTTTTGTATTGAATAATGTATTCCAAAAAGTTTTGCACAATGTGTATTTGAACTATGTTGTAACAGAAAGGCATTATGTCTAAAGTGTTTTGTTTTTGTGAAAGGCCCCTAATGGCTATTGAAATTATGTTGATTATATTGTATGACTGAAAATGTTTGTGAAATAAAGCGGGCCCAAATTGTTTACTAATTTTCGCCCATTTGATTGTATTAAAAAAATTATACTAAGTTTTGATTGATTAAGTTCTCTACATGCCACCCTCGCGGGGCACGGTCTCGAATATCACCCACGATGTCGGCCACGTGTCTTGCGAGAGTGGGGTGCTACATTTATGTGGTATCAGAGCCCAAAATTACTATCTTATATGGGCATTCTCGAAATATATATCAAGTTACATGCATTTTTGACGTGTCATAGCAAACGTTAGCAACTGATCCTTAGTTTGAGTCACATGAGTATGAGTCACAAGCATGAGCATTTGTTAAGAGTTTGAACGGATAGAAATAGTGAAGAGAATGATGATCTGTCATAATGTGAGAAAAAGAAAGTTTGTGTATAATAAGAAATGAGAGATAGTATATGGTTAGATATGACAGATAAAGGTCCAACACACTTGTATTGGTGAATGTATTATGAATATGCTAGTAATATTATATGGTGGTAATATATCTTTGAATGTGAAATAGAAGTGAATTCATTGTTGTAGAAGGATTAAGGAAGGAAGTAATATAAACATGAATGATGAGATTTAAAGTGTACAAGTCAAGTTAAAAGAAAATAAAATTTTCTATGACCTTAAAAGGTTAGACTTGGACTTGAAATGAACGTCGGATAAATGTAATAAGAGTTCTGATTTAGTGTAATAATATGTCTGTGATATTGAGATCAAAATTTCATAATGATTCTATACCTATAATTCTGAATGGATTGAGGATATATGTATGTAAGATGAATAAATGACAATAGGAAAATGAGATGGAATTGAGGAAAGAGTAAAAGGGGAATGAAATAGTCATAAATGACTTAATAAGAAATGAATGATGTGTATTAAGGAGAAAGTTAGAAATGCATATAAGAGAGGATTTTATTTATGAATGAGATAAAGAAGAAGATGACGAATCAAATGAGAAGAATTGATGCATTCAATATGGTAGTTGACTCATTATCAAAATGAGGTAGCCTCGGAAGAGGTAAATTCTGGAAAATTAGAGAAAAATTTGTGTTAATATGTTAGATAATGAGAGGAGGAAAGTCCAGGGCACGATAGTGGCCTGACAAAAATAGGTTTCTGTCACGATCGTGTTGAGATACCCCAATTATAGGTAGGAACAAAGATAGAAATATTATCTGGAATCGATTGGAATTCAAGTATCATTATCAAATGTTATTAATTGGTTAATTGACATAAATACATCTCTAGATGTAATGATTTTGATGGTATATGCTAAGATATTAGAGTAAATGAATGTTCTTATTGCCTTATTGAGCCTTATTATAAAGGATGT
>JANSVA010429607.1:0-19298 GCA_025504915.1 Erythroxylum reticulatum | reverse complement strand
ATTTTATACTCTAAAACTATTGTACAAAGGATTTATGTTGTAATGTAAAGGCATTATGACTAAAGTGTATTGTATTTGTGAAAGGGCCCAAATGGCTATGGATAACCTTGTTGATTGTACTATGTTGATTGGAAATGTTTATGAAGGAAAGTAGGCCTAAATTAGTTATAAATTCCCGCATATTGTGTTTGTGATTCAAAAAAAAATATACCGATTTCTGAATGATTGAGTGCTTTAGCACGCCACCCTCTGGAGGCACGAACTCGAATATCACCCACAATGTAGGGTTCGGGTCCTTGCAGGAATGGGGTGCTACATTCCTTTTATGTATGATTATGTTATTTTAAAGGTTGAGTATGATGGTTGTGGAAATGGAATGTGTATGTGCATATTCTTCTTTGATGAGATTGCAAATTGTTATTTATTTTAGAATAGCATGTTAGAGATTAGAAAGGTTGCATGGGATAAATCATTAAGGTGAGATTCAAGAGCTTAACGAAAAGTACCTAGTAGTTGAATTGATATGAGTAGATATTGCATTTTGCAAGCTTTTTTAGGTGTGGAAATGGTGTTCTAAACTCATAGAAAAAACTGTATCGATCTAGGTAAAATTGGTCAAATTTGTCTTCATGAGAGTTGTAGCTTATCTTTCTAGATTTTCAACGATATAAAGTATAAAATTTTTGGATATCGAGGTCAAGAGATATGATCATTATAAGTTGGTAATGCTACATAGGATATATATATACAAAAGAATTATGGTAAATGAAGTGATATCGCATTAGGATTGTTGAATTTGGAAAGATTATGAGTGAAAGAGATGTTAGAATAGATGTAGGATCCATTAGAGAGGTCTTGAAGAGTGAAATTTCTGTGAAAACCTGAAGGTTACACGATCAGGCCGTGTAAATCAACATTGACCATATATTCCAATAATGAAAAGGGCACCAGATATGTGGGTTACATGGTCTACCCGTATAGATTCACACGGCCCATATTTTGACCCTCCAAATGACAAAATATTTTTATAGAGTCTTCATAAAATTTGTAGATCTAAAAGTCCTCTTAGGTCTTAAGATTAATCCAATATCTATAGTGAAAGTTATTCTAATTGTCCCAAGATAGATATAATATAATTGAAGACATAAGCATGTTTGACTCTTTTGGCCATAACTCCACCATCCGACCTCCAAATGTAATGATTATTGAACCAATAGATCCCTAACATATTTTCTATCTCTCTATAAAAATCGGTACCTATTGGTTTTGATTTGAAAAAGATTAATGAAGAGAAGGTGAGGGAAACGACTGGAAGAGCATGAGTTGATTGTTTTACTAAACATACTTCGGTGTTTTAATCATATCTCGATCTGTAGAGCTCTAAATGAGATGATTATTTTTTCAAAATAAACTAGAGACATGGAGCCAATTTTTATGAAGAATTCAATTTGTGATTCCACTGTGTGGGCTTGTCCTTTGTGGTTTGAAATGTCATGAGAGTGAGGATGAACCAATGATATAAAAAAATTTCTTGAAAATAACCTTTTAGGCTAATACACTCACGTCTTATGATATTCCAGAGTGATAGTTGGACTCCGAAAATAGGGTCCAACATCTTGTGATATCATAGCCTAGGCTTTTTGGGTTCCTTAGCTTAGAATGCATAGTGGTATGAATTATTATGCTAGGTGACTACTTGTTGCATTGTGAATTGATTGATTGCATTAAGTGACATGCATATCATGCATACATGTAGGAAATAAGATTCAAAATGAAAGTAAGCCAAAAAGATAATGTCTTATTGAAGGAGTAAAATGTCACCTCTTAAAAGAACACAAGGAGTTTTACAAGGATCTATTGCACCTGATTCCTTACCATTAGAAAAGGGTACTGATGAGTATAGAATCCCAGTAATTGCAATCGCATGAGTCACATGTATGAACTTTTGTTAAGAGTTTGGACTATTAGAAACAATGAGAAGAATGGTGTTTTATCAGAGTGTAAGATAAGGAAAGTTGTGGATATTTAGAAATAAGAAATATTACGAAGTCTGATATGTTAGACATAGATTCAATATTTGTGGTTATGTCAGCGAATTTGGTAACGGAATTTTGTTGTGCATACGTACTTGAATTGAAATGGATATGAAAATATTTTCATAAATTGACTGAAAAAGAAATAGAGACAGGGGTGAGAACGATAAGATTTAAGATGTACAAGCAAAATGGAATTGAAAGGTTGAACTCAGAATTTATGATCTAGTATAAGATTGTGCTAGTGAATTGAGATCAGAATTTCAAAATGGCTATACATCTATAATTTTAAATTGATTAAGAACGTAGTATGGAAAATGAAACAAATGATAATGATATATGTAGAAGTTCTCAAGGTTATGTCGACCAGTTATTATGAGTACATATTTGGTAATGTGGTTACATTGGTGAACAATGTGATTGAGTACATATGAAATCTATATTTGGATATGGTATAGGAGATAATCTATAATCCCTATAGTTAAAATTATGAGATGAATCACAGTAACACGATGAAAGTATGGTATAGGTGATTATGCTAGAAAGGTAACTACTATAGAGGAATAATTTTTGAAAAGTGTTAGAATATTTAGAGGTTGTTCGGAATCAATTACGAGTGATGTATCATTAACATGAGATATAAATTGGTGGCCTGCCAAAATTAATATTATATATAAGATGTAATGATCTTGATAGTACATGCCAAAATATAAGAGTAAACGAATATGTCTCTTATTTCATTGAGTTTTATTATAAAGGATATTTTGATTATGTAAAGTGTGACAGAAATTGAAATTATTGGAATGTCATGAATAGTTGAAATTGATCGTATTGAGGTGTTAAGAATGGCTGAAATAGCATTGATGATGATAGTAGTTGATTAATAAATATTGCATGAACAGTATAGATGATAGTAGCAAGAAATCTTCTTTTGAAGAAGAATTTCATTAAATTAGGTTAAGTAGATCAGATAGTTTATATTAAGAATGATCAATGAAAGAACAAATCAGAAATGAATATGTAATGAGTCAAAAGTGAATATTGGAGTCATATCCCTAGTCTAGACTTAAGTATAAGAGGTAGAGTATGATACTGAGAATGTATGTATCTTGTTTGATGTAAAGTATCCAACTACATGAGTGAATTTTTGGAAATTAAGGTAACACTATGGCTAATGTGAGGAGAACTCATATCCACATTATATTCTGTATGCATATGCACAGAAGATATAAATTAGATTTTGATGAATGTGTTACCAACACAGGAAGTTAAGTTTGTAAATAAAATTTAAATGTGTGGAGAAACTAGTATGAATGAGCAAACATTAGAATAAGTCAATGTGAAGTATGAGTAAATCTAAAGAATGGAGAAAATCATTTAAGAAAGGTAAGTCAATTGGGAAATTGAAAATAACATAAAATAATGTTACCTCATCGAGGAATTAGTCTCGAGGAATTAGTTATTTAAGGAATTGCGAGAACTAATCATGAGCATATGGAGCTTTGAAAATATTTGTTCGAGTAATAAATGCCCCAATAGTACTATGGCATTGAAGATTAAAGCGATTCAAGCAAAATTTGATGATATATTAAATGTATTCGAAAAGTTAAGAAGAATAGTTTAAATACTTGACGAAAAACATGTAAATCATATGAGTAATGAAAGTACAGAAAATTTTGAGGAATTATACTGATATTAATTATATCATCTAGATTTGGAGATTTGATTGTATACAATGATGTTATATAAAAGATTAGGATAAAATCCAATGCAGCATAATAAAGTGATTTCATATGTATGGAGACAATTGAAACCTCATGGGTTAATTATTTGATACATGAATTGAAAATTGTTGCAATAGTGATTGCTCAAAAGTTGGAGACATTATATATACAGAAACATCTTTGATATATATAAATATACATATTATTAAAGTTTTAGGTAATTATTGAGTTGAGAGAATTGAATACAAGACTGAGACAATGGATAGAAGTACTAAAAGATTGCGATTGTACAAATGAGTATTCTACTGGTAAAGTTAACGTTGTAATCAGTAGCATTGAATAGGAAATTCAATAGCAATGTATCACAAATTTGAATATTGAGGCTATCAAATCTAGTGCAATAAAGAGTGCAGAATGGAATTAAAATTGGGGTAAAATGAGGCATTATTAACTGCACTGAAAATCAAGATCAGTTTCACATGAACAAAGTCCAAATTGAGAATTCAATAATTAAGAATCTTATTGAGGAATTGAAAATGAATCTGGATTCCGAGTTTGAATTGGGAAATGATGCTTTGTGATCAAAATGAGAAGTATGTATACCCGATAAAGAAGATTGAGCAAAGAAATTACTAGAGAAAGCACAAATAACAACTTAAGCTATACATCCTAGTAGGAATATATCGAGATAGAGTTTGATGGCTAACAAGATAGAAGCAAATGACCATACTTGTGAGTCGCCAACAGTCTTGACTAATGTAGATATGCTTAAAGCTTATAATTTGGAGTTCATAGGAATATGAGATCAATATATAGCTTTAATTAACTTTAAGCATCACAATCATTATCAAAGTGATAACATTAAAATACCGTGTGGCGTTATACGACATAAAGAGTCGAAGGCCTCTTTATTTGGATGAAGAGGGCCCAAGATGGTTGAAGGCTGGAACTAATTTGAGATACTGCTGATAAGTGAAATTGATATGTGGAAAAAAAGTAAATAAATGACTCAAGAAAAATAAATGAATTAGGTGGATTAACAGCAAAGGTATGGAATACAGTGAGATAAACATAAGAGCTAAGTGTATTGACACTATAGAGATGTGAACTATGAAGCAAAGGATAAAATGTTTGTGAGAGTATCACGTTCCCAAGGTGTGCTTAGATCGAGTGCAAGATGGGCTCAGGATAGGATAAAGAAGCAATTAAGCTTAAATTGTATTGGTCCATATAAAATTATTAAGAACCGAACTTTTGACTTATGAGTTAGTATTACTAACAAGGATGTCTCAGATTAATAATATGTTATATGTGAGTATGCTAAGAAATATCGATATGATCTGATATTGGTATTATCGAAGTAGGAAGTGGAAAATTGTGAGTAATCTGAGATATATATAAAGGAATTAGTTAAGAAAGTGAATGATTAAATAAGTGATTAAAAGACCAAGTGAGTCTATTGACTATGGTCATTTAGAAGAAATTATTCGAGTGAAGAAGTTACTTGAAAGAATGAGGAAAACATAAGACAGCATTACGTCCATTTGTTTGATCACTCAGGTAAGAATTTCGAGGACGAAATTCCTTAAGGGAGAGAATTGTTGGACCCCGAACTTTTCTTGGAAGTTAGAATTATTAAATGAGAAATTGTTGGAGAATGGTCATGTGTAAAGAAAAGGGAGAATTCTTGAATCTGAAATTAAGTAGAAAAGATGGTTTAGGTACAAGATGGGTTATATGTGAAATGTTGGAAGTTATAAACTAGAAAATGTAGTTGAAACATGTTCACTGAGTATGCTTCGATGTTTTAGCCATAAATTTTTCTCAAGTTATCCAAATGATATGATTCTTTATTTGGAGTAAACTAGAGACATAGGACTACAAATTGTTTGATGAAATTGAGTTTTAACTTAGTCTCTAAGAATGTCAATTTTCGTATGGAATTTGAGTATAGAATATTGTTTCAGCATAAGAATAGTTCGAAAATGTTGGGGTATAACTTTCAGATTTCTAAACCATATTGAATAATTTTGGTATCATTAAAAACTTAAGACAATGAGTAACATTTTCTAGAGGGAAGTGTTATCAAATTTCTTCAATTACCTTATTAGAAAAGGTTTTTATTTTTGGAAGGAGTCAGTTAAGGAGTTGGAAGTATAAGATGTTAGTTTTAATAGACATAAGGGGTAAAATGGGAAGGACAAAGTAAATGAAGGGTAAACTGGGAAAAAGACCCAATAAATGGTCTTGAAGTAAGAAAGAAAGAGAGAAGTCGTGAGAAGCCAAAGAGAGAAGAAAAAACATGAAAGAAGAGATGAGAAGAGAGCGAGTTCGTCAGAATGTGCAAGAGAAGCTTGGAAGGAAGAAGAAAGAAGAAGAAATCAAGCTTGTTAAGGTAAGTTAATCATCTTTTCTTCTTGCTTTATTAAAGAAATGGATTGTGTTGAGATTGAAGGGATTACAGTGAGAGTGGGTGTTGTGTTGGAAGAAGAGGACGAAGAAACCCATTTGATTCATAGGGTTTCTAAACTAGGTTTTGGTTTTTCTAACCTAGATGGACTATGGGTAGGTTAATGTATGTTTATTGCATTTTTGTGATTATTGAAGTGTATGAATTTTATTAGAATGTTATTTTGAATGAAACCTTGGTTGTTTTAGGAAACCAAGAGAATCCTACCCAAAAGTAAGAGGAAAGACAACTTTGAGTTAGATTTTGAAATGATTTAGGTGGGTAATGTATTATAGCTATTGTGTAATTGGACAAATTCTTGCCTATGTGTGTCTATGTTGATTTGCTTAAATTTGAATTGCTTGAAATTGAAATTATTGTGATTGTTGAAAATGCATTGTGAATTATGAAATGATTAAGTTATGCCATTGAGATATGTCATGACATTTTGTATGAATGAAAAGATGAGAAAGCATGAAAAGTATGAATGTGTGTGAAATGAGTTAAGCATCGAACTTTGAGTGTGTTTGGGCAAGAGAGGAAACCGTTTCATTAGTGACGTGCACATTGACCTATAGCCTTCTCTCAGCTGCCCGCTTGAGGCCACAAGATCCTTAGAAATCGAACTCATTTTGTTCACGATGTAAACTTTGGTTTCTTCGTTTAGTTCCACGAAACTCTCGAGCCATTTGTTTGTGCATTGCATCTTTGAATTGTCAAGTATATGATGCATTTGAGTGTTATGATTAATGGCTAAAGTCTATGTTATGTGTTATGAGTTTTTGAGCTAAATTGATTAATGCTTGAATTGCTAGAAATGATTGAGAATGCTTGAATTGCTAGCTATATCTGTACACATGCTTAAATTGTGGTCAATTGTCGATGGCTATAAATGTATTAGACACTGAGTCGTATAGCTCAACCCATCCTTTTTCCACTTCTCAGGTGCAGAACAAGACAGTTAGCAATCCTTGCAAGGCAATTGAACAAACTCCGAGATAGTTAGCTTTTG
Source organism: Erythroxylum reticulatum (assembly GCA_025504915.1). Classification (NCBI taxonomy): domain Eukaryota; kingdom Viridiplantae; phylum Streptophyta; class Magnoliopsida; order Malpighiales; family Erythroxylaceae; genus Erythroxylum; species Erythroxylum reticulatum. The sequence continues at coordinate 12,080 of JANSVA010429607.1, read as the reverse complement.
CACTAAGCTAGTTCGAACACTTTTGGATAACTTATTAAGCATGCCAAACATTGACCATCCACTTGTATTTGTAATAACTTAGTGATGTGTATATTGATATGTAAGTAAAGCTTGTTCAAATATTTACTTTGCTTAGTAATAAGAATGAGAATTTGAGGATTTCCTTTTGTGTATGATTATTTTATTTTAAAGGTTGAGTATGATAGTTGTGGAAGTGGAATGTGTATGTGCATATTCTTCTTCGTTGAGATTGCAAATTGTTGTTTGTTTTAAAATAGCATGTTAGAGATTGGAAAGGTTGTATGGGATGAATCATTAAGGTGAGATTCAAGAGCTTAACGAAAAGTAATTAGTAGTTGAATTGATATGAGGAGATATTGCATTTTGCAAGCTTTTATAGGTGTGGAAATGGTGTTCTGAACTCAAAGGAAAAACTGTATTGATCTACATAAAATTGGCTAAAGTTGCTTTCATGGAAGTTGTAACTTATCTTTCTAACTTTCCAACGATATAAAGTATGAAATTTTTGGATATCAGGGTCAAGAGATATGATCATTATAAGTTGGTGATGCTACATAGGATGTATATACAGAAGAATTATGGTAAATGAAGTAATATCGCACTAGGATTGTTCAATTTGAAAATATTATGAGTGAAAGGGGTGTTAGAATGGATGTAGGATCCATTAGAGAGGTCTTGGAGAGTAAAATTTCTGTGAAAACCCGAAGGTTACATGGTCAGGTCGTGTAAATCAACACTGATCGTGTATTTTAGTAATGAAAAGGCCACCAGACTTGTGGGTTACACGGTCTACCTATATGGGATCACACGGCCCATGTTTCCTCCAAATGACAAAATCTCTTTTTGGAGTCTGCATAAAAGTTGTATATCTAGAAGTTCTCTTCGAAACTGTCCTAAGATGACCTTAATTCGATATCTTTAGTGAAAGTTATGTTAATTGTCCCAATATAGGTATGATATGATTGAGGACATAAGCAAGTTTGACTCTTTTGCTCATAACTCCATCATCTGACCTCCAAATATAGTGATTATTGAACCAAGAGATCCCTAACATATTTTTCTATCTCTCCATAAAAATTGGTATACATTGGTGTTGATTTGAAAATGATTGATGAAGAGAAGGTGAGGGAAACGATTGGAAGAGCATGGGTTGGTTGTTTTACTGAACATACTTCAGTGTTTTAATCATATCTCAATCTGTAAAGCTCCAAATGAGATGATTATTATTTCAAAATAAACTAGAGACATGGAGCTATGATTTTTCTAGAGAAGTCAAATTGTGATTCTGATGTGTGGGCTCGCCCCTTGTGGTTTGATATGTCATGAGAGTGAGGTGAACAGATGATGGTAAAGAGATTTCTTGGAAATAACCCTTTAGGATAATACGCTCACATCTTATGATATTCTAAAGTGATAGTTAGACTCCGAAAATGGAGTCCAATAAGATGAACCGCATATACTATGCATTTCACCTAAGGAACAAACAGAAGACAATAATCATCTTAATTTCTTCACAATCATTTGAAAAATTAAATCTTAAAAACTAAAAAAGCTAAATCAAATGGTATAAAGAACCTAAATTTGAATACATGTATACCCGATTGAATGACTCCATTATTGTCACAATGAATAGGCATAGTTTTTGCAATCAACAACTGTTTCAAAACTACCGATTTGCCTAATCTTGTATGGATTGTCAGGACATCACCACTGCCTCTATTTTTATTTACGTTCTCTTGAAGATTCGAGGAAGCTTTACACAATATGTAGCATATACATTCACACGTTCATCTAATAGCTTCTTAATAAAAAATGAGATACAAATAATAAAGAAAAAGAGTGAATTTGAATGATATTAAAAACTTTAAAGATGAAGATCGGCCATTGATGGCAAGTGGTGATTAAACTTTGGTGAGTAGATTTATTGTGCATCAATTTGTTCTTTAGTAGGGAGAATTCTGCCAGATACCTCCCATTGGAGCTCATTTCTGCCATCGGAAACTATCTTCCACTTTGATATTTTGCGATGAATTTATGTTAACGTTTTTATTCTGAAAGGCAACAGAAACAAAACCAAGTTATAGATATAATCAATATAGAAGCAGAGTGTACAATTAAATAAGGAAACAAAAAATTATATGAAGCTATATACAATTAACAAAATAGTCACAGAAGAAGCAAAGATCATTGGAACTTAAATTTTTAACCAACCAAAAATCCCCACACAAGCACATTCTAAGTTTTTCATTCACCCATAAAGATTAATAAAACATAGAGCACATGTCACAGATTAATAAGTGATCTGGCATCTTTAAGAATAGAAGACTTCTTATTTGAATGTTCTTTTCACATCTGACAAACATAAGTCACAACCTACATAAATACACTACCAAATTATATAACATATACCATATAACTTTTTTAAGTCTTTTATCATCAAATCTAATACAAAGATACTTATCAATCAAGGTAATGTTCACTACTTATCTTTGTTGGTGTGATCAATCCGAGCATTAATTTTAAATATACGTATAATATAACGCATTATTTCTGACCAAAAGCATTAACAAGAGAGAACATCTTAAACCTAAACTTATAACAAACAATAGAAACTTTGTAGATAAGAAGAAACGCCAAGGAAATGACTTTAGAGATCTAAGATAATCATTCACGTACACAATTATCCCACTTCCCCACAAATTTGTTCCAACATTCTAGCAACGTTAAATTTGTGATCTATTAACTGAGACAACTTCATATAATAAAATTTATATGACTAAGAAATAGAAAAAAAACATATAATCTTAATAAGCCTCTAATAAAGAGTACGAATCTACGCCATCATCACCAACAGTGGTAGTGTTAAAGGAAAAGGCTTTAATAGTTAATTCAATCCTCATAAGATGAAGTAAAAGCAAAAACTAGAGAAGTAAATAGAGTTGAACAATTACCTAAGAAAGGAATAAGAAGAAGAACAAGAAGACGATGAAGAGTGAACGGTGGGTGTTTGGATAAGGCTTGGGTTGTTACTGCTGTGACTATTGAAGGTGAAGAGAGGTAAGAGTAGGTTTTGAGGATTATTAATATTAAATGTACTTCCAAACAAATGGCTTTGAACCTTCCAGTTCATCTAGACCGTTGATGTAAATCCTAATGGAACTCTTTAAAACATCTATTGTTTGCAAAAATGGGCCCATGTTTTGGGCTCATAATTATTTGCATGCTCTATCTAAACAATTTATGTCCTATCTTTAGGTAATTGAGTTTTTAATTTCATAAAACGACGTAGTTTTGGCTTCATCTTTGGTGACAAATACAAAAATTACTTTTTATATACTACACTCTATATATTATACAAAGTATATAAAATATACAAATTCTACATAATAGTAGAAAATTTACATATAATAAATATAGAATTATGATTAAATAGAATAATATGAGAAATAAGATATGAGAAATTTTTTTTTATCTATACATTCATAAATCATTATATTAATTACAATTATTATCTACACATTCATATATCATTATATCAATTACCATCATGGTTATGAGTACCGTTTCGTACTGGTCAGAACGTACCATACCAACCGAAAAATGAAACGGTACAGGTTAAAACGGTACCAGCTATGAGTACTAACTGATACCAGGGTTTTGCCTAGTACTGGTCGGTACCGTAAGGTTTGAAAACCTTGAGAACTAATTAGCAAAATTGAAATTTTTCTAACCCCCTAACCCATCCATCTGTTTGTCTCTCATTCTTCATCTCTCTCTCACTCCCAAACACTCTCCTTTCTCTCTCTCGTTCTCCTCTCCAGTGGCTCTCTCTGGCTGGTGACAACACTGCACGCCCTCCTCTCCAGTCTCCATATATCGCCACTCATGGACTCACCACGATCGAACCATTTTTAAGCTCTACCACACACCCATCACCGTCCACTATCTGCTCTCCACCGCCATCCACTGTCTACCGCTACCTGCCACGACTGCTTCTGGAGTTGACAACGTCAAATTTGGAAAAGGTCTATATTAATACTTGACATGAGTCATCCAACCTGAAATTCTGAACCACCATATACGTTGAGAATTTTTTGGGTGTGTTTTCAATTATTTTTAATGCTTAATTGCATTTGTGAATTGTGATTGTGAATGGGTTGGATTGTTGGAAGTTGGAAATAAATTTTGTAGATTTGTGATTTGTGTTAGGTTGGAAATTTGGAATTGGATATTTTGAATGGAGTTAAATGAATGATAATTGATGCATGGTTTTAATTTAAATGGAATTGGATACTTTGAATGGAGTTGATGATGTTAGTTATAAATCATGATTTGGTTCATTCGACTATACATGAATTGAGATTTTTAATTTTAAGCATACCATACCATTTGCACTTGTAACTTGTAAGTAATCACAAACTATCATCAATTCATCATACAAAAGAAACATGACTTTTAGGCATTGCAAGAGTAATTATGAATATCATTCTTTCCAATCTGTGTATTAGAAATTTATATAATTAAAATGAATACACTTTAATAATTTCTTCTTCATTTTATGTTAATGAAACTTAACTAAAAATTTCCTCCATCTTCTTTAATAAATAATTAAGATAAAGAATTGATAATAACTTTCCTTAATTTCGAATATTAAATTTAAAGCATTGCCTGAAGAACTGTTTGAAGTTTTGACATTCAATTTGTCTTTTCCTTGGAGGACTCTAGTAAATTATATAAAATAATGGTTACATTCTTTCACTTATAGAAAAGGATATCTTACAATTTATATGCTATCTTTTAATAAACTAAACTCCTTGTTGCTTGTATATATTATACAAGATATCTCAACTTCTTTATTAATTTTCAAAATCAAATCTAAATAAATTCAATACCTTGGAATATAGTTAAGCTCCACCTTTTTTAAAGATTGTTGATACTAAACTTGAGCTTCTATAAGATGTCATTAAAGTGATTAAGTCAATGTCATAGGCTTGTGAATTAGGTAGAACTTAATGCTATCAATTGAAAAACCATGCATCTATCAGTTCTTTCATTGTCATGAGAATTCATTGTTATGAGAATTAAAACCCATGCATCTTTCAGTTCTTTTATTGTCATGAGAATTCATTGTTATGAGAAGTTGATATGTATTTCTTCATTAAATTGTATGTCATTAAGGCCTTGTTTGGTTGATAGCTGATTAGCTAATTTTTAGTTGATTGACCAAAATCAGTTGCTTGACTTCATTAAACAGCTATTTATTTTGTTTGGTTGTTAGATAGTTGGGTTGGCTAATTCAACCCAACTAGCTAAAAATGAGAAACTGCTTGTAAGCAGCATTTTAGGGCAATCAACTAATTACTTGTCCTATAATACTGTCCTATAATGCCAATTTTACCCTTAATTTTTGCCCAACCTCGTTATCGTCTCTTTTGTTTTCTCTAAAAGAATCAGTCTCACTTTTGTTTTCTCTAGATTCTTTAGATTACTAGATCAGTCACGACAACAGATCCTTGTAGCTTGCGACAACGGATCAGTTGCGACAACAGAATATCGTAAGAAACTAACAGTTTCCTCTTTTCTTGTTTCCATTTCCCTTATATTTTACGCGTTTCTTTCTTTTCGTTCAGATGTCATGGTAAAATTGATCTTTCCGATCCTGATTCTTGTTCTCCTTATCTTGCCAAGACTCTTGGTTCACTTTGCAAGGCATCAAGACTTGAGGTATGATTGTTCATGCTTAACTGAAGTTTATATTTTAAAATCTTTTAGCTTTCTGGTTGCGAGATTTGTGGACTAAAAAAAGAAAAGCAGGTCCCATATGGGTTTGTAGTCCTTTCTACATTAACCATCTTATTATTTTCTCTTATATTTTGCTTGAGCAATCGTTCTCATGTTAGACAGATAGAGCATATCTACTCTTTATGCTTCATATATCGAAATATTTCAAGTGGAAGTGGAAGCACTTGTGATCCAAGGGCCAAAGCTAGCAACTGTGATTAATCAAGTGAAAAAGTATATGTGTTTATGTTAGTACTAGGCTAGAAAAGGCCCTCCCCGCTTGTGAGTTAGTGAGTTCAACTCCACTCTAGGTAAGAAAAGGCCTTTCCCCCTTTTTTTGTTTGATTCTCTATTATTACAATCTCAGTATTTTGTTCCTGGGAAGTTGATGTTTTAGGATCTAGCATGTACATGTCTTCTTGATGTGTGTAAGTTTGATTCATATTTACAGATTGATGAGAATATGGCGAGCGAGATTATCAATCACAGATCACTGAGACACCCCAATATAATACATTTTAAAGAGGCAAATTTTCTTAGATCAGTCCAAGTGTTCTTGGTATGGTATCTGATGATGGGTTTGGTTGTTTGGAGATTAGTTACAAGTGGTGTTGACTCCAACCCACTTAGCGATTATAATGGAGTACGCAGCTGGTGGAGAGCTCTTTGAGAAGATCTACAATACCGGTAGATTCGGTGAGGATGAGGTTATTTCTTATTGTTTCTCTTTATCTTCTTCATTTTCTATTACTTAGGTACCTACCTAATGTTTTCGCATCCTATATTTAACATTTGGATTTTTAATTGGTCAGGCTAAATAGCAACTCATATCTGGTGTTCATTATTGCCACTTCATGGTAAAGTTCATCTCAAATTTATTTTGGGCAAATCTTTACTTTTATTGTTTGCTTATCTCTAATTTGAACAAGTTTGTTAGTTTATTGGTTATTTAACAGCAAATCTATCATCGAGACTTGAAACTAGAAAATACACTGCTAGATGGAAGCCCTACCCCTTGTTTGAAAATATGTGATTATGGCTACTCCAAGGTTTGAACTTTGTACTAAACTAAATTAAGCTAGTGTTCTTTTTTCAAGTTTTTTAAGGTTTCTTTTGACAATTTGATTTGGTTTTTCTCTCCATCCATGGTTGTAGTCTTCATTGTTGCATTTAAGGCCAAAATAGACGGTGGGAACCCCGACATACATTGCACCGAAAGTTCTCTCTCGCCAAGAATATAATGGCAAGGCAAGTTTTTGAGTTTTGTTTTTTATCTTTCATGGTTCCAGCTCTAGTGACGTAGACAGGTATCATTTTGTATACACTAAAGAGCATGCAATTGTTACATAATGACACGAACTTGGATGAGTTGAGTTCATTTGTTATCTTTTTTGTGTAAGAGACTGCATCTTTTTTATTATCAAAGGGATACTGTCATTTTCAAAAGTTACGCACATAACTTTTTTTTGGTCCTTTCAACTTGGGCTAGAAGATGAGGTAGTAGTGGATTTGTTGTAGTTTGTAGTGGACATTTGTTTATTGTTTTTGTTTTGTCATGTATGGATCTTGAATAGATCTGGTTGTCCAATATGGCTCTCTTTTATCTTTTATGGAATTAAATAGTGGATTTAGGCTTAATGGACTCAAGGTTAAAGATCTAATTTTCTTGACCAAGTATTAGAATATATGCATCTGTAAAGCTCATAATACTCTTCTGAAAAGGATTACTGTTATTTTTATTTTTGTGAAATTGGTCAAATTAAGGCATATATAAGATGGATTTTCATGTATTAATGGTTAGCATATTCGCTAGATCGTGTGGGCAGTTTACATGATCCTATACATCATCAATGGTTAGGAGTTTACTTATGGTTTTTGTGATTATGTTAGATTTTTGGCCTTGGTTCCCATAATCCTTAGCTGATTGTAGTGCTAAAGTTTAAATTACAAGTGAAACATTTTATTTTTTGTTCTCCACTAAAACTAGAGCTTGCCTTAATGTTTTGTGAAATTGAGGGGGTGCTCTAAACTTGGTTGTGTCAACCTCCACAAAAATTTTCTTGCTACTTCTTTGTAACAAGGTTTGTATCTTACATCACACCTATGTTCTTATTGCAAATACAAGGAAAACTGCCATGTGAGTATGGGTGCAGAAAAGTGGTTAGACATTGAACTTTGGGACTCTACTCAAGATTGCTTCAAAGCTCTTAAATCTTGAGATTATCGATTTGCAACAACCCATCTTGGAAGGGATATAGTATGGATCCTTTTTCCTTTTAGTTGATTGAGAATAATCAACTATTCTCAAGGTTGTTTTGAGATGCAACTGCTTAACTAGCTCACTCACATATAGATATTAATTAAACAAAGTAATCAATGAATTATGTGTTTGAACAAATACTAAAACTAGTGTGTTCTAAGTTGAGTAGCTTTTTTGATGGATTACTGTCTTTTATGCACTGTTTAGGTTTTCATTTATGACATGGATTTGTCACACCCTACTACAATAGTGGTTGGTAATGAACATAGGTATTTATTCAAACTTTAACATCTAATTAGAAAAGTAAGAGCAATATTTTTCCTTCTTTTTGGTATTTGAAAGAGCTTATCCATAAATTTAATGGCTTGCAGAATATAGGATTTGCAAGCAAACAGTTATAAGTTATAAATGAGAAAGCAAATTATAAATATACTTCCTAGTGTAATGCATTATAAAGTGTATACTCTTGAGATGCCTCTTTATATTGCAGCGGCAATTATGGCTCTCTTTTTTTCCCCTTGCTGTTATGAATAGCATCTGTCCAGATTCAAATTTTCAGTTGATTCAATACTAACATCAGAGGGTCCCTAATATAGGGGAATAAGTGATGAGGCCTTAGAATTTTTATATTTACACTGCAGCATTCTGATGAACGGCATGGTTGACTCCTTCAATGTTTCAGTTGCTACTGGCCTACTCATGCACCATGTTGTGTGTGATAGAGTTTCTCGCCCCGTAATAACTACTACTGTGTATCACATCGATAAGAGATGACTTAGATAAAGTTTGTTGATTCTTCCATCATTTCTCTTCTTATAACTTAGCTAAAGTTTGGTTCTAAATAATGACTTAGCTTGTTTATTCTTGCTTCATTTCTCTTGTTGCTAACTAATCCTTATAATTTAAGAATGCTCTGTTCTTTTTTTTGGTTCTAAATAATATGGATTAGCTTGTTTCTTTTTTCATTGTTCTCTTATTACTAACTGACTGTCTATAATAATTAACTCTGTTGTAACTAGTTGTAACTATCCGTTGATTTAATAGAACATGCCTGTAGTTCCTTTTTGTAACCAGTCTGAAACAAAATCTGTCATTTAATGAAAGTATATCTAAGATAGATGTTTCATTAAATGAAGTCTAATAGTAGTTAAGATATAAATGGAATTGCTGTTGTTGAACAATGAAGTATGATATCTCTTGTTGCATTAATTTTGTGGGGGCTATAGCTAGTTTTTTTATTTATTGCTTTTAACTCCATTTATTACTCACAACTGCCCATCGTCTCTTTTTCACCTATAAAATGGAACAACTCAACACAATTGTTAGTTGTTAGTCTTTACTGCTTGCTTTTTCCAGTCATCAGGTTTTTCGAAAGTGTGGTGATCTCAGTGCTATTTTGGGGATTTGCAAATCAGGTAATTCTTCCTTTTTAATAATATATAAAGTTTGATCCCCTTAATTGAATTTCTTAATGGTTTTATAGTTTGTGTCTGATCAGATTTTGTATCTTTATGCGATATCTTATACCTTTATTATAGTTCCATTCTTTTTTTTGAAAGGCCTTATGTTCTGAAAATTGAATTTAAGGGACTGTTTTTATATAAAGATCACTCTGAAATAGGTGAAAGTTGCTCTTATATTCTGAAAATTGTATATCAGCTTGTGTTGTATGCGTAGGACCACAAGTTGTTGTACATTCGGAAGTTATATGGTCCACATCAGAACAGCACAATATCTCCATTACTTCCGTTAGGTAAGAAGACTGATAATCTGATAACACATCTAATAACTCTTACCATTTCTAGAGTATAGTATAGTACCAATGGTATAATATATTGTGTCATCAGATATTCAATGCTACATTATTTTTATGTGATGTTATTGTGTGGTTTGTTAGAAAAGCTTTGTGCGATAGTGTTGTCATCTGGATATTTGTTTTAGCTCAAAGTAAACTACTTTCATTTTCTATCTATTTGTTATTTGTAAAACTTGGGAAGGTTTTAGTATGAAGATCTTTATCTTGAAAAGAGTATAGCCTTGTAGCCCCATTGCAGTGAATTTGAGTTCCTTGTCTATTAAAGGTGTTACTCCCCCAAACTATCTACTCTTTGGAGTATAATAGAAAATCATGGGATTTACTGCTTTTTGGTTGATTTCTTGGGATTCTATTGGAAGCATGAAGAGGATGTTTAAACACTTTCTTTGTTTATTTTTTTCCCTCTGCTCTGGTTACAATGTGCCAGTTAATTGATAACACATGATTCCCTGAGTAGTAGCAGAAGTATATACTTTCTCTTCTGGGTTTATGCTAACCAGTAGAGGATACAGGAGGATGTTGTTCTTTCTATTGCATACGTTTATTGTTCTTTAAGTTTACTGTAGCAACAATAGAATAGAGGATGTTAGTTGAACTATTCGTCTACTTGTTTCTTTTTGATAGTGTGGAGATCGAAAGAAGAAAAAAGAGCTTATGTGTAATAGTTTTTACTAGTATGTAATCATAACCCTTTGGTACTTGCTGTCGCTTGCAATCAAATATAAAAAGAAACTAACTTCTTGCAACACAAATTAATGTAGTAGTGGAAAATAGGGATCGTTCCCACGAGGAATTCAAACGTTAGTAGTTACGCAATAAAAAGGGGGGTTTTGTAATTGTGAATTAAACAGAATTTAATTGGAAATTGAAATTGATAAATAACTAAAAACAAAATAATGAGAATTTAACAATCAATAAAAATAAATCTTGGTTTCCGACCTCCTTCGTTATTGAACTTGCGTTGATCATTGACAATAAAAATAACCAATTTATTAGTTAAGCATTCGTCGTGGTAAATTTCTTTACCTATTTTCTTTTATGTTTAGTTAACCAAAACATGTATTTGAATTAGCCCTTATTAATTAATAACCTAGATACGATCTCAGATTTAATTAATTAATAGCTTTATGAATCAATAAAATCAACGAACTAGACAACATACATACGATGTATATTTAGCCTAGACAATTATTTTTCCTAAAATCATGTCCCTAACGTAGTAAACAAAAATCCTAGTCGCTATTTTTAATTCAAAGAATTAAACGTCAACCTGTTTAATCTAGCGATTGATTGAATAAAAACACAAACTAGTTGTGCACCTAGCTGTTAAATTAAACAATCAAATAATGACCTCGAAAAATAATTGAAACTTGACTAATAAATCGATTGAAATAAAGAACAAAAATCTCACAACATGCAAAGTTCAATAACTAGGATTTCGTAAACTAAGAAATAAAAGTTTAGTTACCAAACATCATGATTTTCCTAACTATTTTGACTGTCATTGACTTTGGGACTATCATGGACGTTGCTCTCTTCTTTTCTATCTCACTGACCTCATGTTCCTTTTCCCAATTTAACGCAGCCCTACTGATTTTGCTAAGCCTCTCTCTTGTCACTGTACATGATGGGACAACTAAAGGTTGGAGTTTAATGGTGTTCCACGCCACTTTCACCTTGCCCTCTATCTATCGTCACCCCTACTTATGCTCTCTCCACTGTTGCGTGATTTTCCTCCTCCCTTTTTAATTCCCCATTCTCCCTCATTTAAAACCCCTTGTTGCGTATTACCTTGTTCGTCATCGTTCCTGTTACTAGGTGATGTCCACTGTGGCTTTTAATTAATCAGTTGCATGCTCCTTTCTAGAGTGGATGGACCTGTTATAGCCTCTTGGTCATGCCCGCGTGTAAAACGTACCACAGCTGCGCCTCTCCTGTGTGTTTTATCAAAATGCTCAGCACGACACTAGTTTTGATGTTGCCGCCTACTGTAACATGTGTCTACTGTTGATTGACTTGACAATTAAGTTTTGCACTCTTTTAAAACCATCTGCTCCTCTGTGTTTTAAGTTTCTGATTGTTGCATGAGGCCGCCTCTAATTAGGGTGAACGTCTAGTTCAACTCTTTTATCCCAAAATTGTCGCGATTCTTTCTATTTAGTTCCAAAATACACCTTGACATAAAACAAGATTAATTCCATT